>OY986438.1:76314559-76327059 GCA_963920525.1 Dichetophora obliterata
GACAAACTGTTATCACACAGATGGTTATTAAATGGTGAATTATATGGTGAAACTGAAGCATTCATGATAGCGATACAAGACCGAGTAATCCCCACTAAATCCTACAAGAAACATGTTATGAAAGACCCAAACATACAAGATACTTGCCGTAGATGCGGGATCCTACCAGAGATGATAGACCACATCGTATCAGCCTGTAAATGTCTAGCTCAAACAGAATATACGAAAAGACATAACAACGTCGCCAAAATCCTACATAAAAAACTTCTTGAAAAGCACAAAATTCCAGTAGAAAACACACCTTATTATACATACGAGCCCTCACCAGTAGTAGAAAATGACAACGCTAAAATTTACTATGACCGTACAATACACACTGAACACACAAGGCTTCATAACCGACCAGATCTCACAATCGTCGATAAAAAACAGCACAAGGGTGTCTTCATCGACGTGGCGATTCCAGCTAGCAGGAACATCAGCCGTACTTATAACGAAAAGCGAAGTAGATACGCAGAGTTGGCTGTAGAAATAAAACGAGCCTGGAACTTGAAGGAAGTAAAAATTATACCAATCATCATCAGTGCCGAAGGAATAATCGACAAGCAACTAAAAGAAGATATAAAAATACTAGGACTTAAACAACACACAATAGATGCTATGCAGAAAGCTGTTATTCTCGATACCTGTCACCTTACTAGAAACTTTATGAATATTAATTAAACAAAAAGGTTAAACATATTTTGTTATGGGCTAAGGCTCCCAAACATGTTAATTGCAACCCAATATGGAGAAATGATAATAATAATAATAATAATAATAATAATAATAATAATAATAATAATAATAATAATAATAATAATAATAATAATAATAATAATAATAATAATAATAATAATAATAATAATAATAATAATAATAATAATAATAATAATAATAATAATAATAATAATAATAATAATAATAATAATAATAATAATAATAATAATAATAATAATAATAATAATAATAATAATAATAATAATAATAATAATAATAATAATAATAATAATAATAATAATAATAATAATAATAATAATAATAATAATAATAATAATAATAATAATAATAATAATAATAATAATAATAATAATAATAATAATAATAATAATAATAATAATAATAATAATAATAATAATAATAATAATAATAATAATAATAATAATAATAATAATAATAATAATAATAATAATAATAATAATAATAATAATAATAATAATAATAATAATAATAATAATAATAATAATAATAATAATAATAATAATAATAATAATAATAATAATAATAATAATAATAATAATAATAATAATAATAATAATAATAATAATAATAATAATAATAATAATAATAATAATAATAATAATAATAATAATAATAATAATAATAATAATAATAATAATAATAATAATAATAATAATAATAATAATAATAATAATAATAATAATAATAATAATAATAATAATAATAATAATAATAATAATAATAATAATAATAATAATAATAATAATAATAATAATAATAATAATAATAATAATAATAATAATAATAATAATAATAATAATAATAATAATAATAATAATAATAATAATAATAATAATAATAATAATAATAATAATAATAATAATAATAATAATAATAATAATAATAATAATAATAATAATAATAATAATAATAATAATAATAATAATAATAATAATATAATAATAATAATAATAATAATAATAATAATAATAATAATAATAATAATAATAATAATAATAATAATAATAATAATAATAATAATAATAATAATAATAATAAATAATAATAATAATAATAATAATAATAATAATAATAATAATAATAATAATAATAATAATAATAATAATAATAATAATAATAATAATAATAATAATAATAATAATAATAATAATAATAATAATAATAATAATAATAATAATAATAATAATAATAATAATAATAATAATAATAATAATAATAATAATAATAATAATAATAATAATAATAATAATAATAATAATAATAATAATAATAATAATAATAATAATAATAATAATAATAATAATAATAATAATAATAATAATAATAATAATAATAATAATAATAATAATAATAATAATAATAATAATAATAATAATAATAATAATAATAATAATAATAATAATAATAATAATAATAATAATAATAATAATAATAATAATAATAATAATAATAATAATAATAATAATAATAATAATAATAATAATAATAATAATAATAACAATAATAATAATAATAATAATAATAATAATAATAATAATAATAATAATAATAATAATAATAATAATAATAATAATAATAATAATAATAATAATAATAATAATAATAATAATAATAATAATAATAATAATAATAATAATAATAATAATAATAATAATAATAATAATAATAATAATAATAATAATAATAATAATAATAATAATAATAATAATAATAATAATAATAATAATAATAATAATAATAATAATAATAATAATAATAATAATAATAATAATAATAATAATAATAATAATAATATAATAATAATAATAATAATAATAATAATAATAATAATAATAATAATAATAATAATAATAATAATAATAATAATAATAATAATAATAATAATAATAATAATAATAATAATAATAATAATAATAATAATAATAATAATAATAATAATAATAATAATAATAATAATAATAATAATAATAATAATAATAATAATAATAATAATAATAATAATAATAATAATAATAATAATAATAATAATAATAATAATAATAATAATAATAATAATAATAATAATAATAATAATAATAATAATAATAATAATAATAATAATAATAATAATAATAATAATAATAATAATAATAATAATAATAATAATAATAATAATAATAATAATAATAATAATAATAATAATAATAATAATAATAATAATAATAATAATAATAATAATAATAATAATAATAATAATAATAATAATAATAATAATAATAATAATAATAATAATAATAATAATAATAATAATAATAATAATAATAATAATAATAATAATAATAATAATAATAATAATAATAATAATAATAATAATAATAATAATAATAATAATAATAATAATAATAATAATAATAATAATAATAATAATAATAATAATAATAATAATAATAATAATAATAATAATAATAATAATAATAATAATAATAATAATAATAATAATAATAATAATAATAATAATAATAATAATAATAATAATAATAATAATAATAATAATAATAATAATAATAATAATAATAATAATAATAATAATAATAATAATAATAATAATAATAATAATAATAATAATAATAATAATAATAATAATAATAATAATAATAATAATAATAATAATAATAATAATAATAATAATAATAATAATAATAATAATAATAATAATAATAATAATAATAATAATAATAATAATAATAATAATAATAATAATAATAATAATAATAATAATAATAATAATAATAATAATAATAATAATAATAATAATAATAATAATAATAATAATAATAATAATAATAATAATAATAATAATAATAATAATAATAATAATAATAATAATAATAATAATAATAATAATAATAATAATAATAATAATAATAATAATAATAATAATAATAATAATAATAATAATAATAATAATAATAATAATAATAATAATAATAATAATAATAATAATAATAATAATAATAATAATAATAATAATAATAATAATAATAATAATAATAATAATAATAATAATAATAATAATAATAATAATAATAATAATAATAATAATATAATAATAATAATAATAATAATAATAATAATAATAATAATAATAATAATAATAATAATAATAATAATAATAATAATAATAATAATAATAATAATAATAATAATAATAATAATAATAATAATAATAATAATAATAATAATAATAATAATAATAATAATAATAATAATAATAATAATAATAATAATAATAATAATAATAATAATAATAATAATAATAATAATAATAATAATAATAATAATAATAATAATAATAATAATAATAATAATAATAATAATAATAATAATAATAATAATAATAATAATAATAATAATAATAATAATAATAATAATAATAATAATAATAATAATAATAATAATAATAATAATAATAATAATAATAATAATAATAATAATAATAATAATAATAATAATAATAATAATAATAATAATAATAATAATAATAATAATAATAATAATAATAATAATAATAATAATAATAATAATAATAATAATAATAATAATAATAATAATAATAATAATAATAATAATAATAATAATAATAATAATAATAATAATAATAATAATAATAATAATAATAATAATAATAATAATAATAATAATAATAATAATAATAATAATAATAATAATAATAATAATAATAATAATAATAATAATAATAATAATAATAATAATAATAATAATAATAATAATAATAATAATAATAATAATAATAATAATAATAATAATAATAATAATAATAATAATAATAATAATAATAATAATAATAATAATATAATAATAATAATAATAATAATAATAATAATAATAATAATAATAATAATAATAATAATAATAATAATAATAATAATAATAATAATAATAATAATAATAATAATAATAATAATAATAATAATAATAATAATAATAATAATAATAATAATAATAATAATAATAATAATAATAATAATAATAATAATAATAATAATAATAATAATAATAATAATAATAATAATAATAATAATAATAATAATAATAATAATAATAATAATAATAATAATAATAATAATAATAATAATAATAATAATAATAATAATAATAATAATAATAATAATAATAATAATAATAATAATAATAATAATAATAATAATAATAATAATAATAATAATAATAATAATAATAATAATAATAATAATAATAATAATAATAATAATAATAATAATAATAATAATAATAATAATAATAATAATAATAATAATAATAATAATAATAATAATAATAATAATAATAATAATAATAATAATAATAATAATAATAATAATAATAATAATAATAATAATAATAATAATAATAATAATAATAATAATAATAATAATAATAATAATAATAATAATAATAATAATAATAATAATAATAATAATAATAATAATAATAATAATAATAATAATAATAATAATAATAATAATAATAATAATAATAATAATAATAATAATAATAATAATAATAATAATAATAATAATAATATAATAATAATAATAATAATAATAATAATAATAATAATAATAATAATAATAATAATAATAATAATAATAATAATAATAATAATAATAATAATAATAATAATAATAATAATAATAATAATAATAATAATAATAATAATAATAATAATAATAATAATAATAATAATAATAATAATAATAATAATAATAATAATAATAATAATAATAATAATAATAATAATAATAATAATAATAATAATAATAATAATAATAATAATAATAATAATAATAATAATAATAATAATAATAATAATAATAATAATAATAATAATAATAATAATAATAATAATAATAATAATAATAATAATAATAATAATAATAATAATAATAATAATAATAATAATAATAATAATAATAATATAATAATAATAATAATAATAATAATAATAATAATAATAATAATAATAATAATAATAATAATAATAATAATAATAATAATAATAATAATAATAATAATAATAATAATAATAATAATAATAATAATAATAATAATAATAATAATAATAATAATAATAATAATAATAATAATAATAATAATAATAATAATAATAATAATAATAATAATAATAATAATAATAATAATAATAATAATAATAATAATAATAATAATAATAATAATAATAATAATAATAATAATAATAATAATAATAATAATAATAATAATAATAATAATAATAATAATAATAATAATAATAATAATAATAATAATAATAATAATAATAATAATAATAATAATAATAATAATAATAATAATAATAATAATAATAATAATAATAATAATAATAATAATAATAATAATAATAATAATAATAATAATAATAATAATAATAATAATAATAATAATAATAATAATAATAATAATAATAATAATAATAATAATAATAATAATAATAATAATAATAATAATAATAATAATAATAATAATAATAATAATAATAATAATAATAATAATAATAATAATAATAATAATAATAATAATAATAATAATAATAATAATAATAATAATAATAATAATAATAATAATAATAATAATAATAATAATAATAATAATAATAATAATAATAATAATAATAATAATAATAATAATAATAATAATAATAATAATAATAATAATAATAATAATAATAATAATAATAATAATAATAATAATAATAATAATAATAATAATAATAATAATAATAATAATAATAATAATAATAATAATAATAATAATAATAATAATAATAATAATAATAATAATAATAATAATAATAATAATAATAATAATAATAATAATAATAATAATAATAATAATAATAATAATAATAATAATAATAATAATAATAATAATAATAATAATAATAATAATAATAATAATAATAATAATAATAATAATAATAATAATAATAATAATAATAATAATAATAATAATAATAATAATAATAATAATAATAATAATAATAATAATAATAATAATAATAATAATAATAATAATAATAATAATAATAATAATAATAATAATAATAATAATAATAATAATAATAATAATAATAATAATAATAATAATAATAATAATAATAATAATAATAATAATAATAATAATAATAATAATAATAATAATAATAATAATAATAATAATAATAATAATAATAATAATAATAATAATAATAATAATAATAATAATAATAATAATAATAATAATAATAATAATAATAATAATAATAATAATAATAATAATAATAATAATAATAATAATAATAATAATAATAATAATAATAATAATAATAATAATAATAATAATAATAATAATAATAATAATAATAATAATAATAATAATAATAATAATAATAATAATCGCGTTAACTGAAACTTGGTTGAACGGAGGAATTACTGACTTAGAACTGTTTGACAATAGTTTTCAAGTATATAGGAAGGACAGACACGCTGACAATAATTCTGCAGTTGGTGGTGGTGTCCTATTAGCTGTAAGGAGCTCCTGTGTTAGTTCCTTTATTGATATTCCCTGCTCTGCTAATATCGAACTTATATGCGTTAAGGTTGTACATTGCAATTCTAATGTATATGTTATTAATGCATACGTTCCTCCAAAGAGCAGTGTAGAGGTCTATGCAAGCCTTGCGGATTGCATAGAATTTATATTAAATTTACTTGACGTTAATGACGACATTTTATTGTTGGGCGATTTTAATTTGCCTGACTTAAAATGGCATTCTTCTGACGATGAAACACATTTTTGTGCATCTAATTCGAAGACACGCCAAGAACATATATTTGTTGACAATATATGTTCTGACTTACAACAAGTTAGTTGTATTTATAATAGTCTGGAAAGGCTGCTTGACCTAGTCTTAACTACAGACAGTAACAATGTCATTGTTCAGAAGGCACTTCATGCTTTGACTACTATTGATAATTACCATCCACCTTTGAGTATTTGGTATAAATCCGATAGGGAGAATATGGTAAATTCAAGCTCTGTTGACACAGTTTATGAATTCAATTTCAAAAAAGCTGACTTTTTGGGGTTGAATCATTTACTTTATAGTAAATTAAATATAATTACAGAATACATAAATAATAATAATCTTAACGGTTCAATAAATTATTTCTATACGGAGCTCTTTGCCATGTTTTCTCAGTCTGTACCATATAGTCTCAAATTTGCGAAAAATTCTGCGTACCCTTGGTACACAAAGGATTTAAAGACTCTTCGCAACAATAGGAATAGGGCATGGAAGAAATATGTTTGTAGTTTTGACTCAAATGACCTAGAAACATACAAACGTTTGTTTCTGGAATTTGAGAATTGCTCAGCTGCATTATATAATGAGTATTTGGATAATATGAAGCTGAGTATTTTGTCTGATCCAAGAAATTATGGGGATTTATTAATGTTAAGAAGAAGACTGATGGATTTCCTTCTTCTTTCAAATTTCAGGATGGATTTACTGACAATTCCACCATTATTTGTGGCTTATTTTCCAATCTTTTTAAAGAATCATTCTGTTCAGATTCTTTTAATCCTGATTTAGCGTATTTTGATTATATGAACAACGCATCCAGAGTTTCTTTGGGGCATATATCTTTTACCTCAGAGGATATTTTTAAGTATATTGAATCAATCGATGAGGATTTTAGCGCTGGACCAGATGGAATTCCTGCCGCAGTGTTAAAACTATGCGGCTCCGTTTTGTGTCAGCCTCTCTCGTTACTTTTAATAAATCAATTAATGAAAGTAATTTTCCTCTTTTTTGGAAAAAATCTTATATCAGTCCTATTTACAAAAAAGGTTGCAGGAACGACGTCACTAATTATAGGCCTATCGCTAAATTGTCTTCGATTCCTAAACTTTTTGAGCGAATAGTGTACGATCGAGTGAAAATTCACTGTGGACAAGTCATGACAACTCGTCAGCATGGTTTTGTTACTGGCAGATCCACTGTGTCTAATCTCCTTGATTTCACTACATTCTGCTTAAAATCTATTGATTCTGGTAGCCAGGTCGATTGTATTTACACTGATTTTAGCAAAGCTTTTGATAAATTACCACATAATCTAATTTTATTTAAACTTAAATTAATGGGATTTCCACAATATTTTGTAAACTGGATCAAATCGTATTTGATGGAGCGATCTTATCAAATACGGTTCCGAGGCGTGTTGTCTTCTGAATTTGTTGCAGAATCGGGTGTTCCTCAAGGAAGCCACCTGGGCCCACTTCTGTTTATTTTGGCAATTAATGATGTTACCCACGTCATTAAACACTCTCATTTGCTTATTTATGCAGATGATATGAAAATATACAGAACAATTGATTCTAATGATTTGGTGTTCTAAAAATAACATGTTTTTAAATCCAGATAAATGCCAAACTATGACCTTTTCGCGTAAAAGGAACAATTTTATTTTTGATTACAAAATTAAAGATACTGCTTTAAGTCGTGTAACTACCGTCAAAGACCTTGGTATATGCATGGATTCTAAATTGTCGTTTAACATGCATATTGATACAATTTGTAAAAAAGCGTCTTCTATGCTTGGTTTTATAAAACGGTGGGCCAAAGAGTTTGATAGCTTAATAACAACTACAACTCTGTATTATTCAATCGTGCATCCTCACTTGGAGTACGCAAGTCAAGTATGGTCCCCACATTACAATGTGCATGTTGATCGTATAGAAAGAATTCAAAAACGTTTTGTTCGGTTTGCTCTAAGAGGCTTGAGTGGAACTGACACATTTAACCTTCCTCCATATGAGGATCGTTTGAAATTATTAAAAATGCAATCTTTAAGTGAGAGAAGAAAATCTGCTGATATCGTCTACTTACACCAACTCATTACTGGTGTATTCGACTCTCCAGAGCTCCTTTCTCTTATAAATTTTAACACTAACCGTAGAAGCAGTAGAAACTCTAACAACTTGATTTATTTACCATTTAGTAGAACAAATTATATGTTAACTGCTCCATTAAATCGCATGAGTACCTATGTTAACAACTGTAACGTGTTTGATGTTAACTTGTCGAAAGGTCAACTCAAAAGTAGATTGAAAACTAATGTATGATTAGATCTATGTAAACGCATGGTTAGTTGTTATGTCTTGTGTTGTCCCTGAGCCCAACCCATATTATGGTGGGTAAATTTTTCTCCCTTTTGGTTTTTTATTGGACCACTTTTATCGATATCTTTGAGTTATTTCAATGATATTGGATTGGTTCTTAAAATGATCTATTGCGGAGAAAGTGTGAAAAAGCTGTAGTAGCTGAACTCTATTGTTATTGCATGTTGTAATAATAATAATAATAATAATAATGATAATAATAATAATAATAATAATAATAATAATAATAATAATAATAATAATAATAATAATAATAATAATAATAATAATAATAATAATAATAATAATAATAATAATAATAATAATAATAATAATAATAATAATAATAATAATAATAATAATAATAATAATAATAATAATAATAATAATAATAATAATAATAATAATAATAATAATAATAATAATAATAATAATAATAATAATAATAATAATAATAATAATAATAATAATAATAATAATAATAATAATAATAATAATAATAATAATAATAATAATAATAATAATAATAATAATAATAAAAATAATAATAATAATAATAATAATAATAATAATAATAATAATAATAATAATAATAATAATAATAATAATAATAATAATAATAATAATAATAATAATAATAATAATAATAATAATAATAATAATAATAATAATAATAATAATAATAATAATAATAATAATAATAATAATAATAATAATAATAATAATAATAATAATAATAATAATAATAATAATAATAATAATAATAATAATAATAATAATAATAATAATAATAATAATAATAATAATAATAATAATAATAATAATAATAATAATAATAATAATAATAATAATAATAATAATAATAATAATAATAATAATAATAATAATAATAATAATAATAATAATAATAATAATAATAATAATAATAATAATAATAATAATAATAATAATAATAATAATAATAATAATAATAATAATAATAATAATAATAATAATAATAATAATAATAATAATAATAATAATAATAATAATAATAATAATAATAATAATAATAATAATAATAATAATAATAATAATAATAATAATAATAATAATAATAATAATAATAATAATAATAATAATAATAATAATAATAATAATAATAATAATAATAATAATAATAATAATAATAATAATAATAATAATAATAATAATAATAATAATAATAATAATAATAATAATAATAATAATAATAATAATAATAATAATAATAATAATAATAATAATAATAATAATAATAATAATAATAATAATAATAATAATAATAATAATAATAATAATAATAATAATAATAATAATAATAATAATAATAATAATAATAATAATAATAATAATAATAATAATAATAATAATAATAATAATAATAATAATAATAATAATAATAATAATAATAATAATAATAATAATAATAATAATAATAATAATAATAATAATAATAATAATAATAATAATAATAATAATAATAATAATAATAATAATAATAATAATAATAATAATAATAATAATAATAATAATAATAATAATAATAATAATAATAATAATAATAATAATAATAATAATAATAATAATAATAATAATAATAATAATAATAATAATAATAATAATAATAATAATAATAATAATAATAATAATAATAATAATAATAATAATAATAATAATAATAATAATAATAATAATAATAATAATAATAATAATAATAATAATAATAATAATAATAATAATAATAATAATAATAATAATAATAATAATAATAATAATAATAATAATAATAATAATAATAATAATAATAATAATAATAATAATAATAATAATAATAATAATAATAATAATAATAATAATAATAATAATAATAATAATAATAATAATAATAATAATAATAATAATAATAATAATAATAATAATAATAATAATAATAATAATAATAATAATAATAATAATAATAATAATAATAATAATAATAATAATAATAATAATAATAATAATAATAATAATAATAATAATAATAATAATAATAATAATAATAATAATAATAATAATAATAATAATAATAATAATAATAATAATAATAATAATAATAATAATAATAATAATAATAATAATAATAATAATAATAATAATAATAATAATAATAATAATAATAATAATAATAATAATAATAATAATAATAATAATAATAATAATAATAATAATAATAATAATAATAATAATAATAATAATAATAATAATAATAATAATAATAATAATAATAATAATAATAATAATAATAATAATGATAATAATAATGATAATAATAATAATAATAATAATAATAATAATAATAATAATAATAATAATAATAATAATAAAAATAATAATAAAAATAATAATACTAATAATAATAATAATAATAATAATAATAATAATAATAATAATAATAATAATAATAATAATAATAATAATAATAA
>OY986438.1:76932059-77109559 GCA_963920525.1 Dichetophora obliterata
GCTTCAGGAAGACAGAACGATATATATTATATATATACTTATTGGAGTGGTGTTTTATTGGGTATGAGAACTTGTCACACGACTCCGCCGATGTCCGAAATTTGTTACTAACTTGACCTTGTTTGTCTTGAAAACGCAACCCTGCTATGCTGTCTGATATTATTGATTTGACTTAACTTTTTTTTTATTTGTATACTTTAATAAAATTAGCTGCTTGAACCACGGTTGAAAACATTAAAGCTTATATTCGCAGTAAGCTGCCGGCACCAAAATCGACGCCAACGAGTATTAAGCTAACCCAAGGAGTTCATCGTGATATTGCCTCGTTCAAAATCCATGCATCTGACTCTGATTATTCTAAAATGATGTCCAAGAACTTTTGGCCATATGGTGTTTTCGTCCGAGATTTCGTTCCACGTTCAAGAACAGTCTTCTCATTCAACAATCTAACTCATAACAACGCCCTCACAAAAGCTACGTGCTACAAACGTCATTCATAACTATTCTCTATACTTCCATAACGTAGGTGAACTTCGTTCACAAACTTGCCAACTTTATAATGCGTCTAGTTCTCATGAGTACGAAATCATTGCTTTGGTCGAAACATGGATGACGTCGTTCTTTTTCTCCAGTGAACTATTTGACTCAAGTTATGTCGTATACCGTAGAGATAGAGTGCTTGAATTAGGAGTATCACGTGGAGGAGGCGTTTTCTTTGCAATATAATCGAAACTCTAGTAAACAAATTCAGCTTCCTCGCATATCTGCAAGAATCGAACAAATCTGTGTATCCGTATCCTTTGGAAATTTACATACATGTAACAAAAATTAAATCATTTTTATCTTAAGCTATATTCCTCCTTCAAGTTACTTGCATGTATATTGCGATCATCTTTTTAACATTGAGTACATATTTAATAATTTAAGTACAAACCGAATTCCATGTATTCTTGGCGAATTTGATTTGGGATCTATAAACTGGAAGTTTTGTTCCGAAGAAAATATTCTTTTGCCATTCAATGTGAGTGGCGTTATAGAGTCCACACTATGTGACACTCTATATTCATTAAACCTTTAACGATATCTTTAGAATTCTTGATCTCAATTTTGTTACAAATGATGTCAGGTATGAACTTTCTAAATGTGACATGCCACTCACAAATCAATCTGTTCATCATAAGGCGCGCTTGTTCTACGTTTCAGTTTTTATGTTTTTGATAATCAAGGGAATTCTGAACGGGCCTTGTCTTATAACTTTCGGAAAGCCAACTTTGAAGCATTTAATGCGTATTTAAATTCAGTTGATTGGGATTTTGTGTTAAGGCCGAGCGGCTTATATGATATGTACTCTGATTTCAAAAAAGTCATTTATGAGGGTCTGTTTTATTTTGTACCCGTTAATGCGATAAAAAACAATCGTAAGCATCCATGGTTTAATAAAAGCCAATCTTAAAAACATCAAGAATAAGGCCCATCTACAATTTAAAAAGACTGGACTTATGATTGATAAAGCAATCTTTCACCTACGCAGGCGAGTTACATTCCCTTCACAACCTGCCATCCCTTCCTCAAATGATATCGGGCTACGAAAATATAAGAATTAGCAACTACTGCATTTTTGCTTGCAGTTGCAGTCGTCTCTAGTGTCAACACTAAAGTGTGCATAGCGACGACTGCAAACATACAAACATACAAGCATACAAGCACATAAAATTATAAATATACATACACATTATATACAAGAGTTATGCTTAAGCGATAACTCTTGTTTGAAGTAAGTTTAGTCTTAAGATCAACTTGAACAAATAAAGACATTGGAAAATGTTCGTTCCTGTTTTTGTTATAACATGTAATTGGCGCAGTCGGTCGTGACTCTAATCTGAAGATTAGGTTTTGAAGGACTTTACGAAAATAAAAAAGAAAAGAACAGATTAAGAAAGAAAGATAAATCCTGTTCAATTTTGAATAGAAGGTATATAAATACAAAACAAGTTAAAGTGAAAAACACAAGTTAAAGTGTAGAAACACAAGTTAAAGTGTAAAAACACAAAAAAAAAGAGAGATATAAAAGAAAAACAAAAACAAAAAAAAACTGAAAAAAATTAACTTTATAAGACAACATAAGACACAGAAAACATTTTGACATATTTCAGAAATTCAAATCAAGCTCAATACTCGAATTTTCAGAATCCATCAAAATTTTATCAAACTCGAAATTAAAATTTCCAAAATTTTCAGAATTCGTCGAGATCAAATCAAACACGAAACTCAAATTTCCAAAATTTTCAGAATCAGTCGAGATCAAATCAAACACGAAACTCAAATTTCCAAAGTTTTTACAATCCGTCGAGATCACATCAAACTCGAAACCCGAATTTTCAGACCAATAGACAAACCCATCAATCAAAGTTCCAGTCTGAACCGATGGAAATTGATAATTTACAGGAGGATGTAAATTTTTTAACAATGCCTCGAAATCTAAATTGCCCATAATAGTTGTAACAATTGGCTGTCATAGAATTAATTGTCTTATCGATACAGGCTTAGATACGAGCGTAATAAAGCCAAACATCCTAGAGAAACAATACCTACAACAAGAATTACCTACAACCCTTTGGTACCGAACCTTAAACGGAATCAATCAAGTGACACACAAAATTATCACTCCTATACCTAGAGAATTTAACATCGCAGGTACCATCTCATGGAAGGTAATTAACTTTTACAGCAAAAATTATGAAGCTATATTAGGTCAAAATTTTCTCAACGCTCTTAAAGCTAAGATCGATGTAGAGAATAAATTCATTGAAGTCTTTGGAAATAAAATTAATTTTGAAATATACAATCCATACAATAAACAAGAAATTTGTGCACTTGAATTCAACAATATAAAACAATAAGATTTAAGACATTTAAATTCTGAAGAAAGCCAATTAAAAGAAAATTTATTACTCGAATTTAATGAATTATTTTTCAAGGAGGGGGACAAACTACCGACAGACCAATCTACTCAAAAATCTACAGAGATCCTCATCTCCATGAGGAGGAAATACAAAAACAGATAAAAGATATGTTAGCACAAAATATAATCACAGAAAGTAATTCACCTTATAATAGCCCTTTGTGGTTGGTACCCAAAAAAATTTACAATTCTGCCATTCAAAAGTGGCGGCTAGTTGTCGACTACAGGAAACTACATGAAGTTACTGTAGATGACAAATTTCCAATTCCCAATATAGATGGAATTTTGGAAAAACTAGGAAAAGCTCAATATTTTTCAACCACTGACCTTGCAAAAGGTTTCCACCAAATTTTGGTGAAGGAAAATGATAGAGCAAAAACAGCTTTTTCGACTCCATTTGGTCATTACCAGTTTTAACGTATGCCATTTGGGGGTCAAAAACGCCCCTTCCACTTTCCAACGCCTTATGAATGCGGTGCTCCGTGAGTTCACTAAAAAAATTTGCATCGTCTATTTGGACGATATTTTGATTATTAGTACAACATTGTCGGAGCACATTATTAATATAAAGAAAATATTTCAAAGACTTAAAATGGCAAAGCTAAAAATTCAAATCGATAAGTGCAATTTTCTCAGAAAGGAAACCGAATTCTTAGGGTATGTTCTTACGCCTGAAGGTGTAAAACCGAATATGAAGAAAATTTAAGTGATTCAGAAACTAAGACTCCCTCATCAATCATTTTTAGGGATCACTGGTTTCTATAGAAAAATTATTAAAGATTATGCCAAAGTGGCCTATCCAATAATCAGGTATTTGAAAACAGATGAAAAGATTAATATTAACGACCCGAACTACATTGCTGCATACGAAAAACTTAAAGATATCATAACCAATCCACCCATTTTAAGATATCCAAACTTTCATAAACGCTTTAAACTTACACCGATGCCAGCAACTTCGCGATTGGTGCGGTGTTAACACAAGAGGGTTATCCAATTTCATATTCCTCACGAACCTTGAATGACCATGAAAATAATTACTCCACTGTAGAGAAAGAACTGTTGGCAATAGTCTGGGGATTAACATATTATAGGCCCTATATTTTTGGAAGGGAATTTGACTTACAAACAGATCACCAGCCACTAAAGTGGTTGCAGTCAAAAATTCCGGCAAAGATATAAAACCTAGACTTCAACGTTGGCTAGTCCAACTAGGAGAATTCGATGCAAAAATTGACTATATTAAAGGCAAAGAAAACAAAGTGGCCGATTTTCTAAGTCGTATCAATTGTGAAACTAACGAAATAAATATATTGAATTCAGATGACATTGGAATTATTCTAAACGACATGTTTGAAATAAAAAATTTAACTCAAGAGTATGAACCATTTCCCGATAACTATGAGGAAATAAATGTCCCAGGTGACGGAAGTTGTTTTTTTCATTCAATTAGTCTTGGACTAAAGAATATAGGCATACACTTAAACTCGACAAATTTAAGAAGAATATGTCATAATCATATAAAATCTCAAAATACATGTAGCAAACAGGAAAAAAATTATCTGTTTACCATTATGTTCGACAATCATTGGGGAAATACGGAAATCGAAGGAAAAATTTTAAGCAAAGAGTAAAAAATAAAAATCCATGTTATACAGAAATTTGTCATAGATGGTATCACTACATACACTCACACTATCGTTGATGGCGACAGGATAACCCAAACTCAGCCAAACTATAAGGACCCAAATACGATACATATAATTAATAATGGGACTGATCATTTCAACGCTGTTCTTAAAAAAGAACAAATAACAAAGACAAATCTGCAGCAAAGTGAAAATCTCGACAACATGAGCACAGCTGCAACAATACATTCACAAAGAGAGGAGCAAAATGACCACTTTCCAATTCTTGACACTGTCGTAAACCGTTTTAAAACTCAAGTGATTTTGAAAGAATATAAAGATTCTGAGTATGAGGTTATTTTTAAAAACAAACGAATTTTTATTGACAAAAGTGACCTTGACAACGGAAATGTTGAAAATATAATAAGATATGTTGACAAAGGGAAAATAGGTATATATACAGAGATGGACTACCATACTTACAATAGGCTTCAGCAAATATTGATAAGTTTATTTTCGGATATTACTTACGTAAAATTTGTAAAATGCTCACAGTTTGCATGGGACATTGAGGATGAAAATGAGTTGCCAAAACAAATACGAAAATGGACACTCAGGTATTATAGCCACATATGAAGGTATAAAATGTAAACTATACCACCCCCAACTAAAAACGAAAATTCACGAAATAATAAAAAATTGCGATATCTGTACCTCCGGCAAATATGATAGAAAACCTATTAAGGATAAAATTCCTTTTAACAGAAACACCGCCAAATACTAAAGAGATAGTTCATGTTGATACTTACGTAAACAGTAAGCATTCATTCATTATTTTCATAGATAAGTTCTCCAAACATGCCACAAGCTTTCTCCTACCAGATAGGAATAACTAAGCAATAATTGAAAAAAATGAGAAAATTTTTAGCTATTAAAGGACATATTAAAAAAAATTTGTTTACGACAATGAATTTAACTCGAGGAATGTTCACGACTTTTTAAGTGAAGAGGGAATATAATATCACTCCACCAAACCAAATAGTCACACGGGAAACTCGGACATTGAAAGACTGAACAGCACACTTACCGAACGTATCAGAACTTTAAATGCCGAGGAAAAACTCCCAATTACAACACAAATGTGTAAAGCTGTTAAATTCTACAATAACTGTTACCATAGTACAATTAAAGCTACACCATTAGAAGTTCAAAATCATAAAATAAATCACAAAATAATCAAAGATCGAATTGAAAAGGCGAAAAATGATATGCTTCGTAATCGAAATGAAAACAGAGAAAACTACACCGAAACTAGAGATGAAGGCTTTATCAAATATTATAAAAATGTTAGACATAAAGAGGAACCAAAGTTCATAAAAAAATCATTAGACAATTTTCACACTTCGAATATAAAACGTCCTTTCAAATTTGCTGAGACTTACAGAAAAAATCCGTGTCCTAAGCTCGGAAGATAAAACAACACTTTTTTTATTTTTTTTTATTTTACAACAATTACCAAGCCTGGGAATGTTTTTTCCAACTAAAGCACTCTTGCAAATAAGTCCAATTACTGAAGGTTCGGGCTATATACACATTAAATTACGAGAAGTTGATATCGTAAATCAAACATCTACAATTCTTCATATGATCAACATATGCGAGCTGAACTATATCTTAAATGAAATTGAAAATAATGTTAAAAATGTAGATCTATACAACCGGGATATGATAGAAACAGAAATAAAAACAATAAAATCGAAACTAAAATCTATTACTCCAACTGAACCTAGAAAAAAAGAGGACTGATTAATTTCATTGGACATACTTTTAAGTGGTTATTTGCAGTAATGGTAAGATTGGAGTAGATAAGAATAACCACAATATCATAGAGACAGTAAACAAAAAAAATTTATTAACACACATTTAAACCAATCAATACAAGTTATAAAATCAGCAATAGAGGAAGACAGGGAAAATGTAAAAAATTCATTGAACGAACTGAAATGGAGAGGTAACGAAATTATAAAACACCTTTTGTACAATGACCAAATGTTTGAACTGACATATTTAAAAGATAAAATAAGTTATATTCAAGAGAACATTGCATCAGCCAAGCACCACATTGTTCACACAAATATACTTACATCTGAAGAAATTGATCGGTTTAAAATAGATTTTTTTAAACTTCAATTGTTAAAAATTGATATGCTTAATTATAATTATGGTTTGTTAATTATTGCAATAAAAATTCCAAATGATTATTTTATAGCAGATTTAAAAATTATTATACCTCTTCCAAATAAAAATTTGATCGAAATTGATGAGCCAAATGGCATTGAAATTAAATTCGAAAATCGTGTTTTAAATTATAAAAATAATGTATATTTAAGACATTGAAAAAATAGCAAACATTGTACTATATTGAATAATTGTAATTTCAAATACAATAATAAAACACAAGTAGAAGATCTTAAAGACAGTATGATTCTAATAAAAAATGCTATCGAATTATCAATTGTACACAACTGTGACAATAGAAAATTAACGTTAAACAAGCACTATCTGTTAACTTATTACAAATGTGAAATAAAAATAGAAAACAATACTTTTAAAATCATCAAACAATAATGCAAGATAAATATTTTTATCCGAACTATAAATTTAACCAAACTGATGTAAAACCGATAAATTTCAAGGCAATAAAAATACAAAATTTTTCAAACATAAAAGAATTAGAAGAGTTAAAATTCCATAGAAATGTTTCTTACGGAGTAAGCACAACGGTTGTAATTGTAATAATAATTATAATAATCATCATTGTTAAAATGAGAAATCATACCGAAGTCATTAATAAAACAAAAATTCTTAATAAACCAGAAGTAGTGAAACATATTGATCTAGATTTAGAAGAAATAAAGAGGAAATATGAAATAGAATAGTCACATATAACATGTATAATTAAACACATATAACATGTATACAACTATGCATTATAAATTTAAAACAGTGCTTATTTCTGTATGTTGGTTTGCTTGTTTGTTTGTTTGTTTCATTTTACGATGACTCAGAAGTGTCATCAATCTAGGAGGGGATGAGTTACATTCCCTTCACAACCTGCCATCCCTTCCTCAAAATATCGGGCTACAAAAATATAAGAATTAGCAACTACTGCACTTTTGCTTGCAGCTGCAGTCGTCTCTAGTGTCAACACTAAAGTGTGCATAGCGACGACTGCAAACATACAAGCATATACAATTATAAATATACATACACATTATATACAAGAGTTATGCTTAAGCGATAACTCTTGTTTGAAGTAAGTTTAGTCTTAAGATAAACTTTAATAAATAAAGACATTGGAAAATATTCGTTCCTGTTTTTATTATAACATGTAACTGGCGCGAATTCGAGTTCCTTTCAAACTTTTTATTTAAACAGTACATGTCCTCTGTTGAGAATGATATTAAATCAAACGCAAAATCTTTTTGGTATTATATAATTCTAAAAAGAATACATACGGTTTACCAAACTGTATGGATTTTAAAGGAGTCACTGCCGATGACCCCGGTGATGTAAGTGAGCTGTTCGCCTAACGGAACCTAACTTAGCTTATTTTTCTAATATAAAACAATCGCTCAACATAGATGCACTTGAAAATAATGCAGAGGATGTACTCCTATCTCTCGCTGACCTTGACTGCAAGACAAGTGCTGGCTATGATATGCTTCCACCAATATTTCTTAAAAAATGCGCAAATTCATTGCACTTCGCCTTGAGCAAGATGTTTAACAACTTTTTTGTCACTTTTAGAGGGGTTTTTCTAGATGAATGGAAAACAGCTTTCATTTCGCCAATTCACAAGTCTGGTCATAAACATTTTATAGATAGTTATAGACCTATAGTTAAACTTTGATAAAATCTTTGATAAAATTATTAACGAGACATTATTTAAACAAGTAAAAACATTATATCTTTCAGCACGGTTTTTTCCCGGGGCGATCCACGAATACTAACTTAGCATCATTTTGGAATTTTTGCATTAATATCATTGAGACAGGTTTACAGGCAGACGTATTATATACCGATCTATCTAAGGACTTTGATAGTCTACAACATAGTATTTTATTGATGAAGCTCGAAAGAATGGGAGTCCACTCGCTGTTGCTAAGTTGGATTGAGTCTTATTTAAAAGGTAGAAAGCTTGTTAAAGTCGGTGACGAAGTGTCTAGAATTATAAATGCCAAATCTGGAGTACCCCCAAGGGAGTCATTTGGGTCCACTGCTGTTCACCTTATTTATTAATGATTAACCCTAAATATTTGAGTTCAGCGAAAGACTTCTTTACGCTGACGATTTAAAAATCTTCTGCAGCGTCGAATCTGTAAATCATTGTGTAAAATTACAAAAAGATATATATGCTCTAGTTGAATGGTGCAGAATAAACTACTTGAAGTTGAGCGTTTCAAAATGTTATATCTTAACCTTTTCCCGTAAGAATACACCTATCAAATATAGCTATATGTCTAATGATGGTAACATATTTCCGAGAAATTACCAAATTAAGGACTTAGGAGTTTACTTTGACTCGAAGTTTGGTTTTGATGCCCAGTTCGAGTACATCATATCCAAGGCAAATTCTAGCCTAGGTTTTCTAAAACGGAACTCCAGAGAGTTTTCAGACCCATATACAGCAAAAACAATATTTTCCAGTTTGGTTAGATCAATTCTAGAGTATGGCAGCATAATATGGGACCCACTCTAAAAAAACTCAATCAACAGAATTGAAAAAATCCAAAAGCGTTTCTCGCGGTTTGCGTTACGCTGTATGTACACGTGGAAGAATATGCCCGAGTACTGGGTGCGCTGACGGTTGCTACATTTACATACACTGGCGGAAATACGAGAAATGGCTAATATAATGTTTATAAAAGACATTGCCGACGGAAGAATAAATTCTCCGGAACTATTATCCCTCATTCCGTTTCACATTCCTGCTCGTTGTCTTAGAGAAAATGAACTGTTGTATACATCCCACCATAGAAGTAATTTAAGTAAGAACAAATTATGGCCTTAATGAACCATTGACGAGATGCCTTTCGAAAAACAACTCGGTAGCTAATCTATTGGACTTTAGTATGGGTAGATATGTATTCAAGAAACAGTTAGGGCCAATTTTTCAGTGCGAGCTTAAACTCTAGTCAAATTAAGCTGAGGTTAACTCACCAGAATTGGACGTTTAAACTCGGTTTAACTAGATATTTTAGCATTCGTTGAAGTCAAATTGACTTAAATGATCATATAATGCGTTTCTTTTTTGTCTAAACCAAGTTTAATCGTCCAATTTTGGTGAGTTAACCTCAGTTTAAATTGACTAGAGTTTAAACACGCACTGAAAAATTGGCCCTTAGAGGACATTATTAATAGACTGCAATAGATTAAAGACTAACTGCAACATATGATTACATGGCTGGGACCCTGAGATAAGCTGTTTTATTTAGAGAAATTATTCTAAGATATAATGCTAATAACTTTTTTTAGCTTATGTATGCGTAGGTTATTTATGTTGTACATATACTCCACTTCGTTTTTGTTTTCTATTTCTTAACTATTTACTATCTAGTGCTATCTCTCTATCAGCTGTTCTATTTCAACTAGCTAACTTCTCTCTGTGTTATTTTATTTATTTGGTGCTTGTTGTTGGTTCTTGGTATGTCTGTAATGAGTTTTGATGGAGTATCTAATGGTGCTGTTAATAACTATAAGGCTATTATCAATATCTTGTGCAAGCAGCGCAATGGTTTAAATGTAACATATTTTAATGCTAGAAGCTTAAATGGATCTAAACTTGACTATGCCAGGTATGTCTTTGATAACTCGCTGGTAGATGTCGTCTGTGTATCCGAAACATGGTTCAAGATTGGAATTCCTGACTCTCACTATAATATTAATGGATTTAAACTTTTCCGCAATGATAGATGTGATAGAAGAGATGGTGGTGTAGCTATCTATTGTAAGTCTAATCTTAATGTAAAATTTGTTAGCAAGAGTAATGATGTTTGTGAGTTTATAAGTGTTGAAATTTTTGATGCAAATTCTAAAATTCTTGTATCGTGTGTATATAATCATCACCGTTCTGTTAGTCTTGAATCATACATCAATGATTTATCTACTAAAATTGTTGATTATGATTTTTTTTTTGTTTGTGGCGATTTTAATGTAAATCTGCTATGTAATGACTCTGCTTCTGAAAGTTTTCATCACCTATCATCCTTGTGTGGCTCAGATATTGTTAATGATTGCATTCCAACTCGATATATGCATAACTGTGAACCTAGTTTACTTGATGTTTGTTTAGTGTCTGATATCTCTTTGCTCCTAAAATTCGATCAAATAACTTTTATGTCAGATCATGATTTACTCTTCAGTTCCCTAGATGTTAACTTTGGTAGAAATACTCCTGTTAGTTTTTCATATTATGACTTTAAGTCAATTAACCTTACCGAGGTTAACTAACCAACCGTGTTAGATGGAATGACTGTTGGTTTCATGATTCGGTTGATGTTAAACTAAAAATTTTCATGGACAAGTTATATTGGTTGTTTGCTCGTCATGTCCCATTGCGTACTATATTAGTCTCGAATAGTTCTTGCCCTTCTTGCCCGTAACTCATATAATGAACCATTGCTTAACTTGCTCCCGCTTTCCTGAATTATGGAAGACTGCCATGGTTTTGCCATGGTTTTAGCAAAAACAGGTTCTGCTTCTGAACCCAGCGACTACAGACCTTTTAGTATTTTACCTGCTTTAGGAAAGGTCCTCGAGCGGTCAACCAAATCACTGAACATCTAAATATGAATAAGCTTTTATCCCTTTTGCAGTCTGGCTTCAGGGCTGGACATAGTTGTACCACGGCTATGGTAAAAATTCTTGAATATATAAGGATTCCTTATGACCAAAACTTTTTGACTCTATTATGCCTTGTTGACTTCTCTAAAGTGATTGATTCCGTCAACCATGTGCTTCTCTGTCATAAGTTAAAAAATTTTTTAAGTTTAGCTCTACTGCGGTTAACCTGATATCAACTTACCTTGATAGAAGAATGCAACAGGTGAAGATAGGTAATACCAGCTCATCTCTCAATGCGGTTGTAAGTGGAGTGCCTCAAGGATCCATTTTAGGTCCACTGCTATTCTCTGCGTTTATAAATGATGTTTTTTCTATTTGTAAGTATTCTACTGTACATGCTTATGCTGATGATTTGCAACCGCTCCTCTCGCGACCAATCGGGCTTTTAGAAGATTTTTCTTACAGACTGAACTTTGATCTGGCGTTGTTAAATAACTGGGCTGTTGCTAACTCGATCCTTATAAACCCCAAAAAACTCACGTGTTAAAAGCAACTTAATTTTGTCCCTAAGGCTAAGAACCTTGGATTTATTATTAACTCTAAACTTACTTGTACAGACCATATTAGTTCCACAATAGGTAAAATATATGGGACTTTACGCCATTTACGAATTTCTCAGAACTTTACGCCTACTGAAACTCGTCGTAGACTAGTCGTACAATTAATTTTACCGCATATTACATACTCTGATGTGGTATATAGTCAGCTGGACTCCCAATCACAGCATAAACTCTTCTTAGCTTTCAATAATGCAGCTAGGTATGTTTATGGAATCAATCGGTATGATCATATTGATCATACTATAAGAAGTAAAGAAATTCTTGGGTGTGGTTTACTTAATTATTTAAACATGCGGAACATAATGTTTCTGCACTCGCTCTTGCATACTCAAATGCCTGAATATCTGTTTGTAAAATTTCATTTTCTGCAGTCACAACGGTCAATTGGGTTTATTGTTCCTAGGTTTAACTATCTAAACAGCAGCAGGTTTTTCTTCATCAGCACCATTAGACTGTGGAACTCATTACCTAACTCTCTAAAGCTAATAACTTCACGGGCCAACTTTAAGCATGAAATATTTAAATACTATAGCACTTTAAATCAATAATTCTATACTCTCCTATATTTCTATATTTCATTACCTTACCTTTTTCTGTTCTTTTACTTTAGTCAGCTTAACAATGTTAGTGCTATAAGTTAATATATTTATAAGTTTTAGAAAATTGTTGCTTAGAAATATGTACCTATAATATATACTTTTTCAGTTTAACTTATTTTATTATAATTAATATTTAAACAGATTTTTGATTTTAATTTTAAATTTAATTTTTATTTTGGTTTTAATTTTTTCGAAATTTGCACTTAATCTTATATAGTTTTTAAAGTTTAACTTGTCAAAATTAATATCTAGACTGGTGTTTAATTTTAATCTTAAATTTAATTCTCATTGCCGCAGGGCATTCCCTTATGGAGTGTCTGGTATGACGATCCCTCGGTTCCTGAGTCACTGCTCTTAGTTTTAATTATATTTATGTACTTTCATATCAGTCTGAATCATCCTAATTTTGTTAAATTTTGCGAAAATGTAATTGCTATGGTTTAGTAATAATAATAAATAATAATACCTAATCATAAAAACCATTATCAAAAATAAATTACAATGTTATCTTCTCATAGTCGTTTAAGCTAAGCTATTACCTTTGAATTTCAAATGAACATGTCCTTATTCTTAATTTTCATAATCATTTTCATTTCCATTTAAATTTTTATTTTTATGTTAGTTTTAATTTTACTATTTACACATATCTTATTTGTGCAACCTTGATAATACACTATTTGTAGTACTAAAAAAGACTAAGTCTTATCGTACACCTCAGTTTTAATATAAATAAATAAAAAAATAAATAAAAAATATATATAAAGTTCCTATGGGTTAAACCCATCGTAATATATAATAATGTGTAATTTACAATTAAGCTTATGGAGATTATTATTCTGTGCAATTCATCTCTTTTAAATTTTATTTATTTAGTTTTAAGTTTTCGTAATCTGTAAGGAAAAAACCAGGTAGATGAAATAAATAAATATATAAACTCAAAATATGTATTTAAATCGTAGAAAATTATATTTATTTTCTTATAATAGTAATCTTATAGTGCAAAAACACAATCAACTATTACAAATAACCAAACAGTATTAACTGAAGAAACACATGATTGTGTGTAATATGTACTTTTATTCCCAGAAAGGCTCTGTACTTCATTCGTAATATATGGTTCCGGGAATTTTGAATGCATGGAAACCAGAGAACATAATGAATACATTCACTTACAGTTACAGTGGCCACCGGTCAATTCTGCCCGCTTAATTGAATTTCCCGTTTAACTGAGCTGAAAAGTAACCAAACTTAACCCCTTCGACCCCAACGTTGCCTGAGAGCAATTTCGCTTGTTTGTCAACATATGGCCAGAGTTTAGCTTAAGGCCTATAGTTGATATCGTTCATGCAACCTTTTTTTAAATAGAACTTATAAATGATTTTTTTCCAAAAAAATGGAAAATGACATTCGCTAATAAATTTATTGAATAATATAGAAAGTTGTTCGCTTGAAATGGAACCGCATTGTGTTGTTAACCTACGGCAGAAATAACGTCAGGTTCAGGGCTCTCATCACGTAACTTTTAAAACGACTATTGTTTGAACGATACTATCCGACGATATCGTTTTTAGTTTGCTTCATATAAGTCCATCGCTATCGTCTCGTCTATCATTGAGTTTTCTAAAGTTGGGAAGCCACTGGGAAGCATGAAGATATGAGTGGATGAAGGTGATATGTCGCATTTTCAGATTTTCGCTGTTCTATACATGGATGAAGATGTAATGTACATATTTACAAACAATTTTAAATCTTAAAACAACCATGTTTGTGGCTATTTTAGAAAATAACTTCTTCACAAAATTTGATTTAGTATGGATTTCAGTACAAATGCGAAACTATGAACTGAATTTTCTTGTAATTAGAATTTTGCGACATATAACCTGCATACAATCATGTCTTCATATATTTAATGCCAAAAGTAACATATTATTTATTTTGATGATAATGTTTTGAAAATATATTATTGCGCAGCGACACCTAAGCAAATGGAGATATTGCTACACTTTATTGATGAACATCCACAGCTGGCCAACAATATTGTCGCAAACACAGTGTAGGGACGACATGCCATTCCCTTGCTATGGACCACATTCAATAGCCCGAAACATTTAAAAATTATTTTATTATTATTTCCAATCAGAAAAATAGCCAAATCAGCTATCGCGCCCAACAATCATTTCAGCGATATCATTTGACAGTTGTTTGCCATACGTGAAGCAAGAAAAACGATATCGTTTAGACGATACTTAAAATTGAAGGTGACGTGGTGTTAAGTAAAGTATCGTTGAAACGATATCATTAAAAGATTCTCGTCATACGTGATGAGAGCACTGTATTAAAATGCTCATCGATCGATCCAATATACTTTAAAATATCCTCTGAAGTAAAGGATAAAGGATCCATCGAGACTCTGGGTATACAATTCATATATTTAAAGTAATCTTCAACAGGATTAGAAGAGTCTGAACAAAATGACCCAATAGAGAGATTGTCAAATAGGCCACCAAGTATAACGGGATCGTCAGTTAATCCATTGCAGTGTATTTAATTAATTACCAACACTAGAATTCAAGTTACGTTTACTAACACTAGATTCTAAGGTAACGTTAAATATTTACTTAACCCATTAACCGAGGTTGGGTATTTTTTTACCCATGAAAATACTTCTGCAGAATTGATCATAAACCAGGATTGGTAACTTAGCTGTTTTAATTTTATCTTTGTTGCTTTAAGAAAACATAAATTGTTTTTGGATTGTGTCAAGAAATTTGTACGTTAATTACTACATTTTCAAAGTCAAAAGATTAAGTTGAAAATTCGGAAAATTTGTGTTCGGAAAATCATTAGTAAAAAATGTTATATTTTAAAAAAAATTTAGAAGCTCTATTAGCCAATTAACCAACTACATCTGCTATTGAAAGAAAATTCCTGATATAAAACTGTGCTGTCGTTGCAGAAGGAATTTGTGTCCGTTTAGAACACATTAACGACGGTTGGGTATTTTTATACCCAACTCATATTTCGACTACAAAATTGAAATTTGATATGGTAGTTCCTGTGATCAATATAAGAAAGCTCAATGAATTTTTAAAAAATCGTACTAAGTGTTTGGGAGCCGCGGTTAGTGGGTTAACCACCTACTAATTAATTATTATATATATTATATTATCCTTAACATTATTTTTAGTTTAAAGTTTTGCTTTAAAGGAGTATAAAAGGAAGAATTTTTAAATAAAAAGGGATCAATCAGTAATATTAATTCAAACTAATAAGAAGTTTTTCTTTTATTTTGAAGCCTTTAATCGGCAGACCAATTACTCAAAAACTTTAATGCCTGTTGCTTTATTAAGAACTGGCTTAAACTAAGAATTTTTCCATGCCCTATTCCTGTTGTTGCGAAGAGTTCTTAATTCTTTTGTGTACCAAGTATAAGAAAAATATTTTGCAAATATAAGGCACGGACTGAAAATTTCCATATACAAAACAGCAAAAATTTCCATATACGTATTTCATAACTTCATTAACGTATTCTAAAATAACATGAAGCTTACTATGCAGTAAATGATTCAACTTAAAAAATCAGCTTTTTTTTTAAATTTAATTAGTCAGCTTTTTAAAAATTTAGAAATTGAGTAGGAATTTACTATATTTCCTCTGTCGCATAAGTTTAAATAAGCATAGGTTTAAATTTAAAATCAAATGCTATATTTTATTTCTCTATTTTATCTTACTCTATATCTTTCTAGTCAAAGTTTGTGAAAAACGACACATTTTACGGGAGCACAAGCAAGAATACATACGTCGTGAGCGCGAAGTGATGCACATCATGACCAACGTTCCTGGCTTTGTTAATCTCTCATGCACGTTTCAAGATAATCGGTCTCTGTACTTTGTTATGACCTACGCTAAAAACGGCGACCTCCTTCCTTACATCAATAAAGTAGGTTCTTTTGATGTTGACTGCACCCGGCACTATGCTGCTGAATTAGTATTAGCTTGTGAGCAAATGCATCGTCGTAATGTAGTGCATAGAGATCTCAAGCCGGAAAATATTTTACTTGACGAAAACATGCACATACTGATTGCCGACTTTGGTTCATCTAAAATTCTCACCCCTGAAGAGGGTGCGTTGACAATGTCAGAAAAATTATCAGCTAGCCCTACCTCATCATCAATGAGTCAATCAAACTTGGAGTCATGCAAATATGAAGATGAAAAATTTCACGACACGGGAAGTGACGATAACGAAAGTTCCAACCGTATACCGCAACGTCAGCGCTATTATCGTAGGCGAAAGGGCAGCTTTGTCGGCACAGCTCAGTACGTATCACCAGAAGTTTTGCAGAACGGTCCAATTACAGCGTCTGCTGATCTTTGGGCTCTCGGGTGTATTGTTTATCAGATGATATCGGGTCTACCTCCATTTCGAGGCAAAAATGATTACGTTATATTTAAAGAAATACTCGCCTGTGATTTGGAATTTCCTCAGGGCTTTAACAAAAATGCTGAAGATCTTGTCAGAAAACTACTTACAACCGAGCCTGGGGATCGCCTTGGCGCTCAAGACAAAAGCGGTCGCTATGATAGCATTCGAACGCATCCTTTTTTTGAATGTGTCGATTTTGATTCAATACGCCAAAAGACCCCACCTACCATTTATCCGTACCTACCGAGCGTTACAAAAGAAGAAGACTATCGATCGCACTACCTCGTGCCGGAAAACTTGCAACCTGGCCTCGACGACAAACAGCTAACTCGTCTCCTCGGTATGGAATTAGGCACTGCTATGAGTGTCAATACAACGATGCAAAATGACATCGACATTGATAAAAAGACTTTAACAAAAAGTAAGTTAACATGATAAAGTGAGCAAGTTTTATCAAACGTAAGCACTGAACTATTATATCGTGATCGTATTATCAAAATGTGAGAAGATGCATACTTTTTTAATAATATGAATAAGAAATCTTTAAAAATGGTTTTTTGTTCAAAAGCAAATCTTCAAAAAAATTTTGATAAAACAAGTTTTAATAAGTTAAATACAAACAGCCGTATTCATAAAAAGTTACAAACCTCTTGTAAGCCCTTTGTAAGACACATGCCTAAAAACGTTATTCATAAACGTTCAGTAACAAAAAAAACCTCTTGTAACAGCTTCACAAATGAGAGAATTTTAAAATAGGAACATACCTTCTGTAAACCTCCTACAAAGCTATTTAAAATCTTAATGTTCTCAATTGAGAACAATCTTCTCATTTTGTGACAAACTAAAATGTCAGCAAACAAATAAATAAATTAAAATAATTGTGTTTTGTGATCAATGTTACCATATGGGCAGATACAATTTTTTGTTGGCAGTTTTTTGAGAGGGTAGACAGTTTTCCAGTTTTTGCCTAAAAAATAGAGTTTTTTATTTTACCCAGTTTTTCAAGTTTTTACGATTAAAACAATGCTTACTAGTTTAATGAATCAAATACAATAAATAAAATAAATTGTATGTTTTTACAAAAATATAAGTAACACTTGAAGCTGCTACTACTACTTTTCACACCCTTTTAAAATTTCTTTATGAAGTGGTAGCGCAGTTGCTATTATTGTTGCTTTCGTTGTTTCTGTTCTTTTGTCTCGATTTTCATTCGTCAAGTCTTGACGGTCAATATATATATATATATGAATATATATGCTTTGAAGACTACAAAGAAATTGATGTAAATGATTTCAAGTTTTAAAAAATCCTAAAGACATTTATTTAGGAGTCTAGGTATATTCGTCTTTAAGCTCTACGCATAAATTATTCGAATCAGATGAAATGGATTTTAGAGAACATTGCTTAAAATTTTATGTTTAGCAATGCAATTGTTTATTACAAAAGTTTGATTTTGGGAATGATTTTCTAAAATGTGTCGAACTTTTAGCACCAACGAAAATTTTAAAAAGGTAAGATTTCACTATTTTCAATTTGTGTATTTTTCTACCTAATGAGTTGCATGAGTTGGGCCACATTAATTTCAGTGATTTGAATTTACTAAATGAAAATAATATTGAAACTTTTTGGAAAGTAATTTTTGATCAGAAACGTGGAGATAATTCCGAAGTCTTTCCATTACTTACAAAACTAGTTCATGTTGTTTTAACGATACCTGTAGCAACAGCAAATGTAGAACGTATTTTTTCACAAATAAATATTAATAAAACTCAAATCAGAAATTAGAAATTCCCACTTTGTGTGGAATTCTTTGAACTAAAGATTTTTTAAGGAAAAGCGATTGGAACTGCACAAATTAAAACAGTCATCAAGTATGTATGAAAAATAATTTAATTTTTCAGATTTCATCATTTGTGACTGTTTGATTTTTCTTAAACAGTCTTTAAATTGAAAAATTTCACAAAAGGTTTTATATAAAATGTATTTCTGATTTGGGTTTATTAATACAGTGAAGCTGGTGCTTCAGGAATCGATAAAACAGCATAAACAACTTAATTAGTTTTTGTGATCTATGAAATTATTACATGAATTAAATTGTGAGCTTTAGATCAAGTAAGTGAGCTTTAGATCAACTTACCTTTGTAATGAACAGACTTGGAATTATCTCCACATTTCTTAAATTAATCTACTAAAATTAATGTGATTTATTAATGAGTAAAACTATTTTATGTGGGATGTAATTTACTATGATCTCAAAAATTGGTAATGACATTTACATTCATATAAATATCAAATGTTTATTTATACAAATTTTTAAGTTTTTCAATAAACTGATAATTTAAATGATTTTAGTTAATGAAAGCGATTGTTTTTGTTTTGTTTAATTATGAATTTAATTTAAATACTTTATTTCAAATACAATAATTAAAATTTTAAAGCACAAATTTTAAATATACAGTGCCTCACAGCTTATTTTATGCAGTGCATACTTTAAACTTTAAGGCTTTATAAAAACAAAACTAACAGGAATACAAATGATAATATGATGTCATTTAAAAGAGCAAAAAGTCTAGTTAAATAAAGGTTTTTCATTAATTGTGAATACATATATTTAGTTGTTTAAAAAAAAAGAGCACATAATATACTGCTTTATTTCATCTCACAGCTTATTTTATGCAGTCACTTGTCTCTGGTACGGTACTCTAATGCTGCGCTGTCTAATGGTACTTTCGTTAGCTATGCCTTCGTTCTGTTTCTATAATTGCTTTGTGTTAGCTTTTTAGTCTGATTGTTTTGCTTCAAGTGTCTGCTTCTATGATTATTTAAAATAGGAGCGCGCACAACGCTACAACAACTAGAATTGGTTATATACTATTTTAAAAATAGCAGCTCGCAGCGAAAAATGGCTGAAATGGTTAATATCAATTCCTTTACAGTGCAAAAGATCATCGAGCGCTTCGTCCATTAGAATCGATTGCACAATAAGAGCAAAGAAGCACCAAACAAAATTTTTAATGCAACCGACGAGCGGCATATTGTACGGAAGATAAAGGCTAACCCGAGACTCTCAGCTCCGAAAATGGCTTTTGAAGTTCAAACTGACCTGAGCAAACAGTGTAGTGCTGAAACTATTCGACGTGACTTGCGCAAAAAGAACTTTCATGGCCGAGTAACACGAAACAAGATGTTTATTAGCCCCAAAAACAGATTATGCAGACTCAACTACGACAAAGAACATATGCCCAAGGCCCCAGAGTACTAGAATTCAGTTATTTTTGCAGATAAATCGAAGATCAATTTATTTGGTTCAGATGGTATGTGCTATATGCGGCGAAAACCGAATACCGAGGTCAACAAAAAAAACTTAAAACAAACCGCGAAACATGGCGGTGGCAGCGTCATGGTTTGGGCCTGAATGTCAGCTGCTGGTACTGAGAAGTTGCCGTTCATTGAAACAACAATTTACAAATTTAAGTACCTACAGATCCTGAAGAACAATTTGTTGCAGAGTGCAAAGGTTCTGGGTATAAAATTGACTTTCCGATTTTACCAGGATGACAATCAAAAGCACAAAGCGGGTATTATGCAAACCAGGCTAATATACCACTGCCCACAATTGATGACGCCGCCAGCACAGTCGCCAGACCTTAATGTTATTGAAAATGTGTGGTCTTTATTGGAAAATAACATCCGGAGACATCAAATTTCAAACAAAAACCACCTGAAAGAGATATTGAAAACAAACTGGTCGAATATTTCGCAACCTTTCACTCAAAAGCTGGTCGCATCATTGCCAAACCACCTTAGATCTTTTGTGGACAACAAGGGCTATTATACTAAATAATAAAAGTATCAGATATCATTGATTAATACGAAAAATTTATAAATAACAAGTGACTGCATAAAATAAGCTGTGATATGAAATTAAGCAGTATTTTCTGGTTTCTTAATTTTGAGTCAACTCAATATAAATTTTTACAATAAATGAAGTTAATTTATTAAACTAAACATCTTGTTCTTTTAAATGATTCTATATTATATTTTCTATTTCTGTTAGTTTCGTTCTTATAAAGTCCTAAAATTGAAAGTATGCACTGCATAAAATAAGCTGTGAGCCACTGTATATGGGCAATTCCCAAAAATCTTTTAACATTTGGGTGTAGAGAAAAATAGAAAAAAAAATTAATGGCACATTAACCCTCATCGGTCCCCCGAGAAATACATCTAATCGGTCCCATTGTATGCGCGCGCATACACATATTTTTAATTGTAAAAACGCTAAAAAAATTAACAACCATTTATGGTTTGTGATTTTTTATGTTTATTACATTGTTTACTATCATATTAATACATTTGAACTTCATAAAGGTAGATTTAGAATGAAATCAATTAGAATATTACATATATTAGAAAAAAAATGGAATTTTTAACTTTTGTCAATTATTTGTACATTTTTCGCATAAATTTAAATTATGTTCAGCACAAATTAAATTTCTACACTTTTCACAGCGTGTAGCAAAAAGATTTTTGTTATATTTATGAGCTCGTTTTTTTTTCTTAAATTTTTTTTTTCTTTTTTATTTTTCAGTTTATTTATATCATAACATAATAACGATCCATTATAATAATTATAATTTTATATTTTTTAACATTATCAAATTCTAAGAATTATAATTTTATATTTTTTAACATTATCAAATTCCGTCAAAGTTTGAGTAAAGTAAGTGAATTGGTTAGTGTCCTGTCTCTGTCCTAGTCTGTTCGTTAATTCCTATCCCACATGCGGCAATCCTGACAGTTCATTCGACCTCGAATGATTGATTCCATTGCTTCATATTTTCCGCAACGGTATTCGATTTCTTGGGGCCTTCACCTATTTTCTCTACAGTGTTTCGATCGTGGTTTAATTTCGCTACAATTTTGTATGGTCCTAGAAATTTTGGTTTAATTTTTAATCCATTTCCAAATTGCGTTCGTTTAATAGCTACAAGTTCATTAATTTTATATTGAGTTTCAGGCACTCTCTTTTTGTCATAATTTGTGCGATTTTCTTCTTGTATTTTCAAAATATTTGCACGTGCTTTTTCTCGAATAAGATTTCTCTCTTCATCAAGTTGCTCAACAGCAGCATCCGCAAGCAATTCACGAATATCTTCATTTGCTGATATACGCATTTCCAATCCTGTTAAAATTTTAAATGGTGACTTTGTACTTCTTGGGGACGTATTATTAATCGTCTGTTGAACGCGATCAATGTGCTTGTACCAATTTTTTGGTTGTTCAACACACAGCTTTGCCAGCATTGGAACGAGAATCTTGTGCATTCTTTCCACCTGTCCATTCCCTCGTGGTACTCCAGTAGCTATTTGTAAATGCTGTATTCCTTCCTGTTCGCAATATTCCTTAAATACATTTGACGTGAACGCTGCACCACGATCTGATATTATACTTGCCGGATTTCCAAAAGTAGTTGCTTGCTTCTAAAGTCTTTCTAATACTTCAGTAGTCCCCGTACTCTTCGTAGGGTAGAGCCACACAAACTTGGAAAACGTGTCTACTACCACAAGTATGTGATTATACTGTTTCCGTGTTTGTTCCATTGGACCAACATGATCGATGTGGTATGTTCCAAGTGGCTTGTCTGCTTTATCTATTGGATTTAGAAATCCCTCTTTTCTTCCTACTTTAGCTTCAGAAACAATGCATTCAACACAATTCTTGACAACTGCAGTTACTTTTTGTTTCAAGTTAGGTATAAAAAATGATCTTTCCACTAGATCTTGCGTCTTTTTGGCGGCAAAGTGTCCTTGGCGATGTGCTATCTGTATTATCTCTTGCTCCATGCCTGACGGAATTACTATCAATTCTTTGATATGGTCTTTATGTAAAACGTCATATTTAATAAAGTAATCATCGTAACTATCTTTTTCTAAAATTTTCTTTATAGTTTTAATCCATTCATCTTGTAATTGCGCTTCTTTGATACGATGATTCAAAGAATCTTCTAACATTAAGCTTGCTACTCGGCTCAACGCATCCACGTGTTTCATCTTCGTTCCGGAACGATGCTCAACTTCGTAATCAAATTCTTGTAAAAACATCGCCCATCTAGAGACTCTCAAAGGCACATCTTCTTTCCTCATTGTCATTGCGAAAGCATTGCAATCTGTCACTATTTTTATTTTTTTACCAAGCACGTACACTCTCCATTTCTTCAAAGCTTCTATTATCGCCAATACTTCCAATTCGTACGAGTGATACTTCTGTTCTGCTTTTGAAGTTTTCTTGCTCATGTATTGTACAGGGTGAAATTGTTGATCTTCCGAGTCTTTCTGCAATAGCACGCCACCATATCCATACATAGATGCATCAGTGTGTATCTCCGTTAACGCTGTTTGACTATACAATTTGAGTACTGGCGCATCAACCAATGCCGCCTTTAACTGCTGAAACGATAGAAGTTGCTGGTCCTCAAACTTAAACGTGGATTGCTTCGAAAGTAAATCTGAGAGTGGTTTAGCTATAAGTGAATAATTAGGTACAAATCTGCGAAAATACGAAGTTAAGCCTAGAAAACGTTGGAGTGACTTTTTGTCAGTTGGTAACGGAAACTCTTTTACTGCTTTAGTTTTTTCTTCAGAGGGTCGTATAGATGAGTTCTCAACGATGTATCCTAAAAAGTTAACTCTTCTCTGTAAAAACTGGCATTTCTTCCACTTGATTTGTAGCCCGAACGATTGTGCAACAGCTAGCACTTTCTCTAGTTTTTTGATACCTTCAAATTCATCTTTGGATGGTATGATAATATCATCCATGTATACAACTATGGTACCTTCTTGTATTAGCTCTCTAAAAATTGAAAAAATGTATCTACAAAAAACCGCTGGTGAATTTGATATGCCAAATGGCACAAAAATAAATTCATATTGACCATTGTGTGTCACAAATGAAGTGTATTTACGAGAAGATTGCTCTACTGGTACGTGAAAAAACCCATTGCGTAAATCTAATGTCGTATATACCTTAGCTGCCTGCAATCTCTGAAGAACGTCATCTATCAAAACCATCGGAAAATTATCGCGGACTATTTTCTGATTGAGTTTGCGAAAATCACAACATAATCTTCGAGTGCCATCCTTTTTACCTACTAAAACAATCGGTGAAGCATACTCTGAAAAACTGGGTTCTATAATACCTTCTTCTAACCACTCTTTAACTTGCTGTTGTACCGCACACTGATCAGTGTATGATAGTTTCCTAGGTCGCTGATAAACTGGAATTTCGTCAGTCAAAATCAGTTTCATTTCTACACCATTGGGTTTTGGTTTCCCTGGAATATACGTAGTAACTAGGCTATTGATATGTTCTCTAAATTCTTTTTGGTTCACTGATTATATCATTGACATTAGTGGAAAGACAAATCTCGCTGTATGTACTGGGAGCATGCATTCCATAGTCATGTCTTAAAACCACAGCAACGGATTTTATGGGAACTCTGTTTTCATTACGCAGTCTTATTTGCACACATACAAACACAAAAATGCAATTGCTGCAACTTCAGCAGACGATTGACGAAGAGATAGACATCGCCGAAGCAGAGCTGTCAAATATTCAGAAACCTCGTGGCAGAGCACACATATTTTTTCTTTTTTTGTTAACTTTGTAAAATTGTAAAATCGTTTAAAACCATTAAATTTCATTAAAATTAAATTAATTTACACACTGAAATGTGTAGTAAGTAACAAATTGAATTAATCAACTCTGGAGTCTTCATCATTTTAACGAGCCTGCAGTCAGCAAAGAATAGACCGAATCCAATTGGTAAAATTTTGGAATTTCACCGACTCACCGCGCTGTTCTTTCTGGACAGAACATTCGATTTGGGAAGTGAATCTGGTGATTCTACTGCTGTGCTTTTGCTATTTCTGTGCTGTTGTTGCTGCTGCTGCCAAGGAGGAATATTGAGGGTAAATGCATTTGATTCTATTGTGTTTGGAACTACCAGTATGTCGGATAGCGAATTGACGTCGTTGGACTACATTAATGAGCAGTCAGCCTTGGTTACTTCGAATGAGAAGGTACAGCGTAACTTCAAAAAAGACTCCTTATCGAGAAAAACAAAGTCTTATTGTGAAGCACGTTTGGAGAATTTGCAGTCGCTTCGATCAGAGTTTCGCAGCAACCATAGGAAGCTAGTTCGGTTGTCTTCGGACGTAGATGTGAAAAAATCCTATTTCGATGTGGATATTAACGATAAATTTGAGGAATTGTATATCGACGTGGTATCAGCTATCAAGGAAGCACGCTCGGCACTTGTTCCTAATTCTCAACCAGACCTTGCTAATACATCAAACAATGCTGCACCTGTAGTTCCTTTAGCTCCAAGTAATGAAATTCCTTTACCCGAAGTAAAATTACCAACATTCAGCGGAATTTTTACCGAGTGGCCTACATTTAAAGAAGTTTTCTTATCACGTGTTCACAACAGTGAACGTTTATCTGACTATCAGCGTTTTCATTATCTGAAGGGTGCTCTTGAAGGGGATGCAGCACAATCTTTAACAGCACATAAGTCTACTAGGGGAAAATTATCAGGCAGCATGGAAGATGCTGATTGATCTTTATGACAACAACAAAATACTTTTTACCCACTATATGGACGTCTTTGACCAACTGCCTGCGGTGTCTAAGGAGGACCCTGCTTCACTTAGACGTTTTACGCAAACTTGCCGTTCTTGTGTAAACTCAATTGAGAAGTTAGGAGTACAAATTGAGGAGAATAGCGAGGTTTTAGTTTATTTTATGTTGAAAAAACTGCCAATTGCTGTGCATCATGAGTGGGATAGAGCGATGCGTAAAGAAAGATCAATACCTAAGTTCTCGCAACTGTGTGCTGTACTGGACGAATACTATCAATTGCTAATAACATCAACTAAATCAGGTTCACAGGGTTGGTCCAAGCAGCATTCAATGCAAATACAATAGCGGAAAGTGGAATCATCTACACCTCTAACAAAAAGAGAGGTTAAATCTTATGTTTCAAAGAAATCAGTCACCTGTCCCATTTGCAACAAAAGGGACCACCCTGTTCGAGAATGTGAGCAATTTCTTGGGCTAAATGTCACGGAAAGGAGATCGGCAGTGGAGAAACACAAGCTGTGCTTCAACTGTTTGGGCTATAATCATCCAGCTTTTAAGTGTAGCAGCCCACGTAAATGTTTCACATGCGGTGGTCATCACCATTCACTCTTGCATATAAAACGCAAGGTCGAATCAGCCGTTGCTTCATCGTTTCACGTTAAAATAACAAGTAAACATGAGGCAGACATTAAAAAAGATGATATAAATGAACGTAATTATGATGTTTTGTTACCCACTGCCTTAGTGGCCATCACCAGCGCAGACGGACAGGCCATACCATTTAGAAGTTTTTTGGACCAAGGCTCTCAAGCCTCCTTTATATCAGAGAGGGCTGCTCAACACCTGCGTTTGCTACGTCAGAGAGCACATATCACAATCAATGGCTTAGCAGAAACAACTGTCGCCACAGGTAGATCATATGTCAAACTCGAAATTAGATCGCTTTACGAACCAACGGCAAGATTCACTGTTGCGGCATATGTGTTATCTAAGGTGTGCAACACAATGCCTAATCAGCAACTACCGAAGGAATCATGGCTGCACCTAGATGGCTTAAATCTTGCTGATCCGAAATACTTTGAACCACAAAGGGTTGACATTTTGCTTGGTAATGACGTTTACGATGACATCATTTTGAGTGATCTTCGGCGCGGTTCCTCAGGAATGCCTATCGCTCAGCAGACCAAGCTTGGTTACATTGTTTCCGGAAAAGCATGTAGACCAACAACATCGGCTATTCAAAGAGTTTCTACGTGGTTCACACAGCTAGAAGTAGACAATTTGCTACGCAAGTTTTGGGATCTAGAGGAAGTCGACAGCACTCGCACTATTTCCGATTTAGATCAATGGTGTGAGGAGTTTTATCGGCAGACGCATCAACGTCTAACAAGCGGCAAATATCTTGTGCGTATACCATTATTGTCTGAAATAGATTCCACAAAAATTATCGGAAGTTCAAAAAATATGGCTATGAAACGTTTTCAACACCTGGAAAATAGACTGTCGCGTGACACTTCATTGAAGGAAATATATCAGAAGGGTATCGAAGAGTATCTCGAGCTAGGACAAATGAAAGATGTGGTTACATCGGAAATGGAGCATAAAGTTGCTGTTGAGAATGATTTGTGTCATTTTACATGCTGCTACCTTCCGCACCACCCCATTATCAAGGAATCGTCATCCACTACTAAAGTTCGAATTGTTTTTGATGCGTCTGCCCAGACTAGTAATGGCAAGTCTCTAAACGAAATATTGGGGGTTGGAATTAATTTTAAAGGTTTTTTTTCGGTTTTTGAGCATTTATTTAGAAACAACGATACAATGTATATTATTCAAAGTATTGTCCATCGTTAGCTACAACATTTTCCCATCTTTCTGGCAGCATATGGATTCCGCGCCGGAAGAACGATTCGTCTTTTGAGGCAATCCACGAATCGACCCATTTTTTGGTATCCTCGTAAGAAGTGAAGCGCTGCTCAGCCAAGCCATGCGTCATCGATCTGAATAGGTGGTAGTCGGAAGGGGCTATGTCTGGGCTATAAGGCGGGTGGGGTAGCACATCCCAATTCAGCGCCTCCAACGTTTCCTTGACGGTTCTTGCAACATGTGGCCGTGCGTTGTCATGTTGAGAAACCACTTTGTCGTGTCTTTTGGCATATTCCGGCCGTTTAACCTTAAATGCTCGGCTCAATTGCATCAATTGTTGTTGGTAGCGTTCCCCAGTACACGACACCCTTCTGATCCCACCAAATACACAGCATAAGCTTGGCGCCATGAATATTCGGCTTGGCCCTCGATGTTGATGCATGGCCGGGTGGTCCCCACGATTTTTTTCGCTTAGGATTATCGTAATGGATCCACTTTTCATCGCCAGTGACAATACGATGCAAAAAACTCTTCCTTTTATGCCGTTGAAGCAGTTGGTCGCACATGCAAAATCGCCGTTCAACGTCTCTCGGCTTCAACTGGTACGGCACCCAATTTCCTTGCTTTTGAATCATTCCCATGGCCTTCAAGCGTTTGCCGACCGTTGATAAGTCGACTCCCAATGATTCTGACAATTCTTGAAGGGTTTGACACGGGTCTTCATCGAGCAAAGCCTCCAATTCCTCATCTTCAAACTTTTTCGGCTGGCCCGGACGCTCTTTGTCTTCCGTATCAAAATCACCACTTTTAAACCGACGGAACCAGTACTCACAAGTAGAAATCGATGGAGCATAGTCCCCGTAAGCCTCAGTAAGCGTGCGTTGTGCTTCAACCGCTTTTTTCTTCAAATGGAAGCACAAAAGTAAACTTTCCCGCAAATTGCGTTTTGTTGGAACGAAAGTCGACATGTTCACAGAGAAAAAAATATATGTTGTTTACACTTCAGTGGAATGACACATACTGAAAAATGAAGCTTAGACAATGTGCTTTGAAATGAATATAGTCACAGGTGTGCCCGATGCGATCTATTGATAGTTACGCCATCTCTTAGAAAACCTTTAAAACTAATTCCAACCCCCAATACAAGCAATTGGTGCAGCGCTTCAAAATGATTTATCCGCTGTTCTCATAAACTGGCGTGTTTTCGAATTCGTTTTTATGGCGGACATAGAAAAAATGTACCGCTGCATCTTGGTACACGACGACGACGCACAGTACCAAAGAATTTTGTGGAGAGCAAAAAATGAAGATGACATCAAGGAATATTATTGCTGTACAGTTATGTTCGGAACCGCTTCCGCTCCATTTAACGCCATTCGAACAATGCATCAATTGGCCGAAGACGAAGGGCATAACTATCCTATTGCGGTGGATGTTATTAAAAGGCAGATGTATGTAGATGATATCTTATCTGGAAGCCATACCGTAAACGATGCATTGGAATTACAACGGCAGGTAATCAAAATGCTACGCAGTGGCACTTTCGAGCTCCGGAAGTGGGCCAGTAATAATCCAGTGTTACTGCAACAAATTCCTTAGGAACATCAAGAAACGAAACACATTTTGCAGATTAATTGTGGAGAGCCAATCAAGACGCTGGGTATGTGGTGGAACCCAAGTGATGATGAGTTCCGATTCGAGGTTCATTTTGAAAGTTCGAGCAGTATGCCTACTAAAAGAAAAATTTTATCGTGTATCGCGCGTATATTTGACCCACTCGGGTGGTTAAACCCAGTAGTGCTCAAAGCAAAAATCATAATGCAACGTCTTTGGATGTCTAAACTCGGTTGGGATAACGCAGTTCCAGAAGATATTCAAGTAATGTGGAACGAATATTGCACGGAGCTGCCAGACATTTCACAAATTCATGTAGCACGCTGGCTTAAGACGAAAGACGTTGATCATCTACGAGAACTGCATATATTTTGTGATGCGTCAAATCATGCATATTCTGCAGCAGTTTATCTACGGATATGCGATAAGGATGGACAATATCATACCAATTTGATCATAGCAAAGTGTAAAGTCGCACCTATCAAGCCGAAGTTGACCATACCAAGAGCGGAGCTTTGCGGTGCTGTATTAGCAGCAAGACTTTTGAAGTTTATCAAAAATAAGTTCCAGCTGAGCGTAGAACCATCAAACACATACTTGTGGACAGATTCGATGATTGTTTTGGCGTGGTTGCAAGGAGATACGAGCCGATGGAAGGTTTTCGTTGCGAACCGTGTGAATAAGATACTAGAAAGTACTCAAGCTAAGCAATGGCGGCATATTGTATCAAAAGATAACCCCGCGGACTGTTCCAGTCGCGGTCTAAGCCCTTCGAAGTTGTCGCAGCATGAGCTTTGGTGGAAGGGACCATCTTGGCTCCAATTTCCCAAGAGAAACTGGCCTTCTACAAAACTCGGTATCGAACCATCTTTAGCGTCGGTTGAACCAGAACTTAAACGAATTAAGTCGAATGTTATCCAAATTGATAAAAATTATCTGGCTGAAGTCATCGAAAAATACTCATCGTTTTCGCAGCTAGTAAGAATCATCGCTTACTGTCGTCGTTTTATCTTTTACATTCGCCAGAAATCAGATACTCGTCAAAGGTATCAACATCTTTTTGTTTATGAATTGAATCAAAGCCTTAGTACTATCATCCGAATCGTGCAGCAGACGGCTTTTCCATCGGAGTGGAAGGCACTATCGTCCGAAAAGCCTTTGCCGGACAGCAGTTCGTTGAAACCGTTAAATCCATTTTTCGATAAGGAGATAAAGGTTATACGTTTGGGAGGTCGACTTCGGGACTCCATTCTTCCACTTCGTGAAAAATATCCGTACATTTTACCATCTAAACATCATTTTACTGATCTCACCGTTTGGTACAGTCATCAAAGTACGTTACATGGTGGAACAGCTGCAACTTTATCATACACCCGAAAACAGTTTTGGATCATAAATGGCCGTAATGTCGTCCGTTTCATTCTGCATAGATGCATAACATGTTACAAATTTAAGCCAAATTCTGCAGAACAACTCATGGGTGACTTACTCTCCTATCGCGTTCGCCCAGCAAGAGCATTTTCATCAGTGGGTGTAGATTATGCTGGTCCAATCAGTATACTACCCTCCAAAGGAAGAGGGCGTAAATCAGTGAAGGGTTACATCGCGTTGTTCATTTGCTTGGCAACCAAGGCGGTTCACCTTGAGCCAGTTGGTGATCTATCGGCGGATGCGTTCATAGGTGCATTTCGAAGATTCGTGGGAAGAAGAGGATTGTGTCGAGATATCTATAGCGATTGTGGCACCAACTTTATTGGCGCAAACCGAAAATTGCAAGCGGACCGAAGTGCATATCAATCTTTCATCAATACAAACATTTCACGCTTTCTTCTTGAACGCGGCATCCAATGGCATTTTATCCCACCCTCCTCCCCACATTTTGGTGGGTTATGGGAGGCGGGTGTTAAATCTATGAAATTTCATCTCCAACGATCAATAGGAGATCGGAAATTAACGTTTGAAGAGCTAAGCTCGGTTTTAGCACAAATAGAGTCGTGTCTAAACTCCCGACCATTGTGCCCGCTCTCCAATGATCCAAACGATTTCATGGTTCTCACACCTGGGCACTTTTTAATTGGTGACGCACTTCTGGCTCCACCAGCACCAGAAATTGAATATCAATGTTTAACTGATCGTTGGAAAAATTGTCAATTTCTCGCAAAACAATTTTGGCGTCGATGGAGCAGCGAGTATTTATCCCGACTACAAAGACGTCCCAAGTGGCTGCAAGCTAAACCTAACTTATCAGTCAATGATTTGGTTTTAATCAAGGATGAAAGACTTTCATGTAACCAGTGGATGCTTGGACGGGTCATGGAGACACACCCTGGAAAAGACAACTTGGTCCGAGTTGCCACTGTAAAAACAAAACACGGTTTGATTAAGCGACCAATTGCAAAACTATGTCCGTTGCCCATTCAAGAACATTTGGACAGGGTAGAAAATAACCAAACACTTTAATCTCATTAGCACAAGCTTTCTTATTCTCTTTTTAGTTACTGCAGCAGCCAACAATGTAAGACGTTCCTGCGCCCAACAACTTTAATATCTGATATTATTGCCTATAATATCATCCCGGGCAGAATATGTATGTACTGGGAGCATGCATTCCATAGTCATGTCTTAAAACCACAGCAACGGATTTTATGGGAACTCTGTTTTCATTACGCAGTCTTATTTGCACACATACAAACACAAAAATGCAATTGCTGCAATTTCAGCAGAGAATTGACGAAGAGATAGACATCGCCGAAGCAGAACTGTCAAATATTCAGAAACCTCGTGACAGAGCACACATATTTTTTCTTTTTTTGTTAACTTTGTAAAATTGTAAAATCGTTTAAAACCATTAAATTTCATTAAAATTAAATTAATTTACACACTGAAATGTGTAGTAAGTAACAAATTGAATTAATCAACTCTGGAGTCTTCATCATTTTAACGAGCCTGCAGTCAGCAAAGAATAGACCGAATCCAATTGGTAAAATTTTGGAATTTCACCGACTCAACACTCGCTATACTCATTTTTCAAATCGTCAATACTTGAGCTTTCCATCTGCATATGTTCATTTTTCTGTACCACTGTAACTTCTTTTTGTCCTACTTTCCGCAAAAATTTTGCACCGTACGAGTCAATATTTATGTCAATTTGTGTTAAAACGTCATTTCCGATCACTGCTGAGTAAAGAATATCGCTATTCTTCGCCACGTGAAAATTTATTTCCATATCAATACCATCTACTTCTATTGGCAATGTAAAATAGCCTAATGTTCTGATTTCCATTTGACCTATACCGACTAAATTTTTTACTTTGGGATTCAACTTGACGTTACATAAACTTCTATAAATATCATAATTTACCATTGATATATCGCTTCCAGTATCGATTATAGCTGTAACTGGTGTATTTTTTAATTTAAAATTAATAAAAACTCTATTGTTAGTACATAATATATGTTCGTCACTATCCATTTCATTAGATACGTGAATGTTTCTATATTCACACCTGAAAGGATTTTTTGATTGTGATTTGCATTCAAAGGAACGATGTCCAGTTTGATGACATTTAAAACATTTGTTATCCGGTCTTGTACAACTTCTTGCCAAGTGATTACGATCCTTGTTGATACGACTTTTGTGGCGCATAATCTTGCGAGCTTGATAACTCTTGAGATGCATATCTATCCACTGCATGTTGATACGACTTTTGAGGTTGGTAATTTCTTGAGTATGATAACTCTTGCGAAATATACCTGACCTCCGGTTCAGCTAGGCGCCACCTGTTTGATGACTGATGGTTGCCATATCGAACCTTCGCTTGTGACGATTGGCCACGAATTTTCTCGTACACCTTTATTTGTGTCTTCAAATCCTCCACTGTCCTTGCTTGATACAAGGTGCTTTAACTATTTCTGGAATCTGGTATTCCATCCATAAAGTACTCGATAAGACTTTCCTCGTCTAGTCTTATTGGATTGCCAATCTTTATTAAACAATATAAATATTCCCTCAAAGTTTCGTTCGGTCTCTTCCTGCGGTTTTTCAAATGTCGGTGAACTTCAATAGCCGACCGCTGCGTTCCAAATTCATTAATCAGTGCTGTCTTTAACGATTTCCAATCTTTGATGTCTGATTGGCTTCTCAAGAAAATCTTTGCAGCACCCTTTAGTAACTGCTTCGCGTAAATATACATTTGTAGCGCATTCCATTGAACCGTGACGGCGTTGTCCTCAAAGTCATTTACCCATTGGTTAATGTTTGGGAAACTGGTTCCGGAAAATGGGTGAAGGGAATCTTCAATATCTTTTAGCGTAAAAAGAGATCGTTGAAAAAGTGTTGCGGCAATATTTCCGTAATGGCGTCATCGTAGTCAGAATCTGTCCTGGCTAGGTTTAAGTGTTCAAGGAGTCTGTCCTGTAGTTCTGATTTATTCCCTAATGTCGACAAACCAAATTTCCCCAGTTCCCTTCTTAAACCCTCTACTCTCAAAGATAAAACAGATGTCACGTCCATTTCGTTTAATGTCAATTTAACAATTAAAATTTAAAAAGAACAGTAAATATTTTAAAATGAATATCAAACGCTTAAAATAATTACAAAAATTTAACGAAGTGTAAATTTAAAATTTGAATTTATATTTAAAATAACAAGTATATTGAAGTTCGAATAAGTTTAGAAAAAATTTGAATTAAAATTTGAAATAACAAATAAAAAAAAATTATATGGAATTTGAATAAATTGAGATCAATATTTAAAAAAAAAATAAATACAATTGATATGAATATAAATTTAAACAAAACAACTCTATAAATTCAATATACTGGAAAAATCTCACCGCCACTGAAGTTTTCTGATGTATTTTCTTGCAGTTGTTGTCATCAATAGTTGTTGAATTATTTAGTATTTTGTTTTTCATGCATTTCTTGAATTCATTGTCAATAGTTTGTATTCTTTCCTTTTGTTTATTTATTTTTTATTAAAAAATAATACAAAATTTTCCACTTGTTCTTTATTCTGTGTATTTAGTAAATTTTGTTCAATATTTTTTTTTTATAATTTTCATTAATTGTCAGTTTTATTATTTTTTTTTTGTTGTTGTTGTTAAGATTGTTGAAATTTTCTTTCTTATATTTTCATTTTAATGTTTCTTATATTTTAACTGTCTTTTTATTAAATTTGTGTTCACTGTTTTGTTTTAGGTTCGTTCAAGTTTGGCTCCTGTGCACAGTTAGCTATGTTTGCGATTTCTTCATCAGCATCTCGTTTGCGAACTCCATGAAACGTCGAATTTCCTCTTGTGCGTTGCGCTGCCTCCCCGTTTATCCAATAAACAATTTAAATTTTATTGCCTTTTCTTTTCAGCCACTTTCTCTGCTCTGCTTTGTAGGCATTACACTCTTTCGATCGTATGCTCTTTTGCTGTATTTTTTTTTCACACTTGGGTTTGTCACTCTGATTTGCTTTCTTCTACGTTTTTTTCTCCACTGCTGCGATTATGGCTGCCTTTGGTGGGGGTCGCTAGTTCGACTGCGCTTTTCCGGTTAGCGGTGGTGACTGCGTTTGTCGTGCACCAGTTCTTTTTATTTTTTCACTGATTTTTTTTTTTAAATGCTGCTTTACGCCCACTTTTTGATAAAATGTTGACTTGTTTCTCTTATTTCCTCCTTCTCGTTCTTGTCTGCTGCGATGAAACGATTTGCGAGCACGGTTGAGCCCCCAATTTTGTGACTCGTTTTCTTTTTCTTTAATTTTTTTTTTCTTTTTTATTTTTCAGTTTATTTATATCATAACATAATAACGATCCATTATAATAATTATAATTTTATATTTTTTAACATTATCAAATTCTAATAATTATAATTTTATATTTTTTAACATTATCAAATTCCGTCCGTATTTTATTATTATTTTTCCTAACTGAAGTTTAATTTTTCTTACTTCCGCTTTTTTGATTTTTCCGTCCGAGCTAAATATATTTTCCTGTACAGTATCTTTAAGTTTGAGTAAAGTAAGTAAATTGGTTAGTGTCCTGTCTCTGTCCTAGTCTGTTCGTTAATTCCTATCCCACATTTATATGAGCAGATGTAGCATCGGCCTCGTTTTGATGTACTTGGTAAATGGCGAATCTCCCGAATTCTTTGAATAACACTGGAAGCATCATTACTTTGAGGTTGTTTTTTACGATTAGTGATCTGTTGTTCAACGAGATTCAATTCAAGCTCCTCGACAAAAATGCGACGACGAATATTATGGTTCGTTTTAGAATTTTTCCAATTCGGGAACAATGCAATGAACGTCACGAATGCGTTCAACGCACTAACATCAAGCATGTTACAAAATACTACCATTGGCCACCGATTGACTTTACCTTTGCATGCGTACGTAGCCACCATTTGATCCATAGTATCAACTCCACTCTTGGTTTTGTTGTAGTCTTCAATGATGTTAGGTTTCTTCTTTTCACTATTCTCATTTATTGTGGTATGCACTGACAACATTCTAACAAAATTGTGATATGTACTGAGCAATGTCACAAATCGGTACCGGCGAGGAACATATAACAACATAACTGCTTGCAATTTATGTTCATATACAACTTCTGTATGATAAATTGGCTTTTGACGCATGTCGAGTAGAACTGAAGGAATTTCAGTTCTATTATTCCTTATTGTTCCCAAAATAGTCATGCGTTTTTTTTTTATAAATCTTCTGCCAATTCATACGAAGTGAAAAAGTTGTCACACGTTACATTTCTGTCAGATCCTTCCACCAAATCCAAAACAACACGCCGTCCGAGATTACGTTCAGGAGTGGCATTACGATTCCGACCAACATAAATTTGTGTGTTGTATGCATACCAGCTTTTTGAGTCGCATAGCACCGAAATTTTGATGCCATATTTCGCCGGCTTAGATGGAATATACTGACGAAACGGACATCGCCTACGATACGGATCTAACTGTTCATCTACAGTAATGTTTTTTCCTGGGGTGTATACAACTTTCAAATTATGATTCCATTTATCGTATACATTTACAGAAGTACTTGTAGATGCAGTGTTGGCCATACGTTGTTCGCGGTCATCAAATCGAATGCAACCATGGATACGCTTGAACATTTTCAAAGACATTGTTGCTCTAAATATTGGCCGACCAGTTTCGTCATGCCACAGTTTAGTGACACATTCACCGTATGACCGATACACACCAGAAAGCAGCAACAATCCAAAGTATACGTGCAGAGTGTTCAAATCAATGTTTTCCCAATCGTCTTTGTACTTTCGCACACCATGTAAATTCGTCATGTTCAAAATAATATTCTCAACCGGTTCAAGGAACATGTGAAATGCAGACGAAATATCAACTATAGTAGCAGCTGCTAATACTTTTCGACCTGAATTATAACAAAAATGAAACATATAATGAACATGAACCCATAACGAAGATGATAGGTTTTTACCTGAAGTTAAATTTTCTGCACGTCGAAATGAATTTCTTCGATTTATTTCAAATGGTTGCGATGAATATTAAATTTTCTTATTTTTTGAAAAAAATTTATTTTCAGGATTTGCTGCATTTTCTTCTGCTAAATTTTGCTCAAGTGGCTCAATGTCGTCTTCATCCGAATGCACGCTAACTTCACTTTCATCATTCTCCTCGTCTGATAATGCAAAATCATCGTCACTATTGCACGGAGATTCGCCCGCTTCGCTTTCCAAATCAAAATCCATTTCTAGTTCATCTCGCTGCCTTCTTTCACGTAAAACTCTATCCATTTTTTATCAAATACTTCGAAACACAACCAAAATTCAAATAAATGCGAAAACAAACTTCACTTATGTGTGTTCCAGAACAAACTGAATTTCACAAAACGAAAAATAAGAGCGTGCTATAAATCCACACACAAAAATAAGCGGCAATTCCAGGTACCTGCTTATGTGTATGCGCGCACATACACAGGGACCGATTCGACTGCACAGGCAAATACAGTAAGGGTACAAATTCAAAAACAGGTTTTTTGGTTGTTCAGGCAAAATAATTCTACTTTGCAAAATACAAGGTCATTCCGCTGAACCGTTTTTATTTTATTTAAGGTTAAAGATCAAAATTGTATGCGTGCGCATACAGGGGACCGATGAGGGTTAATGGGCTTTTGCATACTCAAAAAGCAGCCCATCAAAATAATAAATCTGAAAGCGAACACAATATTTAGCCAGCCGCGCGGTAAAGGAGCGCGGTTAAGTGGTTTTATGTATTTTTTACCCTATAGCATGAGAACTAGTCCATCGATTTTGATGTAATGGGTATCAAATGATTCGTATGAGTTCAAAGGAATTTCATTATATTTTGACAGATTTTTCACTGAAATGCCAAAATTTCGTTAGTTAATCTTACAAAAACCTTAAAAGTCAGTATTTTGTACATGTTCATGTCAAAATTTTAACAATTTTTACAGAAACCCAGAATATTAGTTATGAACTGTGTACTCAACGAAAAAAAGTCAATGTAATCATCCTTTCGTCAAATAATCCTCGCTCTACCCTACTTACAGTAAATATACTTTAAAGTTTGTTTTTAGATAAAAACGAATTATAGAGGTTAATATTTTCGATAACATCTCAATATTTTGACCTAAAGTTCAAAAGACGAACTTAGTCAAGAGAGCTGCGTTTGTGCTCTACTTTGCACAAGGTGTTAGTATCAAAAGTAGGCTTAAAATCAAATCAATATCAGTTATTTTTAGCAGGATTGTTGGCATGCATAACATAAAGCACCATGCCAATTTTTATCATTGTAACATTAAAAAGGCGGCATTAGTTTCACTTTGACCATTTATGGTACATGAGGGGAATAGGAAGTAGTGATCTAATTTAGCCCATTTTGATTTTAGTATCATGTCTAATTGTCATTATGCTTATTACCAAGTTTCATGGTTCTTGGGCAACTCCTTCAAATTTGATATTACTGAGCTTATCGCGTTATCAAAAAAACGGATTTTGGTCATCTTGGCACATCCAAAATATTCAAAATTTTTAAGCGCGCTTTTTTGCAAACATTCAAAAATGTCGAAAGCATGCATGTGCAAGGAGGAGCGTTCTCATCCTTTCAGGATCTTCGGTGTGCCAGCGAAAAAAGTTATATTTTTTGATGGTGTTCGTTTTAAATGACCATTTTTGAGGAGTTGCTGTGTGGATAATATTAATGGCACACTAATGCCACCCACCTCAAAATTTTTTAAATCTCATAGAATTTATTAAAATGAGTTTAAAATATTACCTTTCTTATGGCGCACGTTTTCTATATCTCAAAAACTACGAAAAATTAATAAATGCCACAAAAGTGGTATCACGCCTTAAATGTATTATAACTTTCGTTAGCTTGATGGCACATCAATAATAAAAATATATATTTTGTATTAAAGTATTTTCGTACAAACACTATTTAAATTTTACCGAAAAAAGGTGGCCCACGATTTTAATATAACTCAGTAGGTAAGAATCTATATGTAAATCAACTCAGTTTTTAGTGTTTTTTTTTACTTTCGATCCCAGTAGTAACTTAAGGTAGTAACTTATGAAACTGAAATTACTGAGGAAATTTTGCTCCATGTATTCTAAGTAGACGCTTATTAAAAACTTGAACTTAGCTTAAGACACATAAAAGTTATTAAAAATCATAGATTTTAAAACATTTGGGAATTGCCTATATGTTTTAGTTATTTGTTTTTTAGTTCCAGTTTTTGCATAAAAAATTAAGATTTTTTTTCTGAAAATTAAAGTTAAAAAAAAAATATGGCGACAGTGCTTTTGATTTAAATGTAAACAAAATTTAAAACAAATGCCTGTCAATATATCAAATTCACAAACCTAATTTTTTAATTTTCAAGCAATTGTCATTCTATTTATCAAAGTCACAAACGAAAACTACAACTGTTCCTACTTTAAAACATCAGTATTCTCACTTCAACTACAAGACTCTTAAAACTCGTTTATGAGTACAACGCTTTTAAAGAGTATTTTAATTTGAAAAAGCATTTTAACTAAAAAACGTTTGAAAGCTGTTTTAAAATATTTTATGAATATGGCTGAAAGTATATATTTTTCAAAAAGTTAAATATAATTTGATTTTGTTAAAAAAAAACTTAATTTTTAGAGTATGCATTTTTAATATTTTTTTGCATCATAAAAATGGTTTTTAAATTGATTGTGCTTATTAAAATCATTACCATGATCGCCTTTAATAATATTTACCGAAAAGGGCACCAGATATGGTGAATTATATAATTATATGATTCAACTGTCGTGTATTACTCAAATATATTTATTTTATTTGTTTAAATTAAAGATTATAATTTAATTATTTAATATGTGTGTACCAGAGAACTGCATACTCCCGCTAGTTTTCAATTTTAAGAGATTATCAAAAAAGATTGATTAAAGTTTTAGCATAGCAATATTAGCATAAACGAATCCTTAAATGATAAAAAGTGTTCCAATAAAGATTGAAGCTTGAAAATATTTACAACTATTCAATTCGCTAGATTTTCTTGGTTACTTGTTTAAAAAAATAATAAACTGGCTATTTCAGCCCTTGGAAGGACTTTGACCTAGCTTCTATTGATCAATTATGTTGAGCGTGTTATTATATGTTTGATCACAAATGACCTGGACCTACGTGTTTTATGCCGACTCCGAACGGCTTATGTTCTCGAGAAGCTTTACATGGCAATTTTTACTTTCTGAGGTTTGCCATCATTGTCTGCAGAAGAGAGGTGACGACCGAACAGAAAAATGAATTCAATTGAAAAAACTTTCTGTCTGAGCTCTAATTGAACCCTGGCTACCGCGGTTCTTTAGCTTAGGGGCCACGCACTCTACCCACTAGGCTACGGCCGCCACACTTGTTACTTGTTTGCGTTTATTAAAACTACCTTCATTTGTTGCACTGACATAATTCGCTTTTCACTAATTGAACGAGGCTTACTGCGAAAATTCGTTCGAATTAGCCCATTGTTCGATGAACAAAAAAGTTCAAGTGGTTAGAAAAACCAAGCATCGCTATGTGTTTGCACATATTTAAGGTGCCCCAGATATAGCATTAATTCCCTCAGGTAGTGATTCTCAGTGATTAGGCGATTAAGGAAATGCAATGATGAGGGTGAACCCCTCCACCCTTCTCCTATTGATATAGGAAAAACAAAAAAAATAGGTGTGATTACATTTTACTCCATTTTTAATGTATCTCTTAGCCGATTTCCAAAGTTTACAACTTGTTGAGAAGAAAATCAAATTGACATTAAGATTTTTATAAAACATTTTGCTTGAAGTCACAGTTAAGAAAGTTACGAGCAACTTAATTCTAAAAAAATTTTGAATTAAACTTTGATAGTAAATATCTCGAATTTTAAATACTTTTTTTGATAATTTTTGTTATGTAATATCTTTTTATTGTTAAAATTTTCTACTGACTTGTTTTTTATCTTGCCATAGTACTTGAGTACTCAATGCAAACATAACTACTTTTTAATTTTAAATTTTCATACGTAAAACAGTTAACTTTTAGTAAAAACGGCTTTTATATCATTGGTTTGATGGTCATGCAGTCTCTTTTTCAAGATGCTATTGACTTTAGAGATCGGTTAAGAGTTGCATTAAATATGGAGTAAAATGTAATGACACCTATTTTTAAGTTGTTCTTCTCTAGCTCCTAAAGGGGGGAGGGGGTCACCATCATCCTTGCATTTTCTTACTCGCCCAATTAAGGAGAATCACTACCCGAGGGAATTAATGCTCTATCTAGGGCACCTCGTATATAATTAATGTAGCTTTAAATATAAAAATATTTGAATGTTTATGAAGCTAGGGTTGCCAGGTCGCCGGGATTGTCCCGGTTTTTCAATTGGTGCCCCGAGTCCCGGTTTTTGTCTTGAAGTTCCGAGTTTTGCGCAAGAAATAAGAAACGCGCTTAAAACATCAAATGATATCGATTGAAATTAATGTTATTTTCCCTTGTTTACAAAAAATTTGATTTGAAGGTGCTATGGGAATTCATAAGTCAAGGAAGTTAATGCAGATGAAGAATAAATAAAGAAGGTAGTTGAGAAGCCTACTTATACTTCATTCACAATGTTATATGCCTGAATATCATGCTGTAGTTGCAATGTTTGCACCATATTGGAACTCGATAAAATAATGCGGATGTTATTTAATAGTTTGAAAACTAGCCAAAAATACATACTTTATGGCAGCAAGGAAAGATGCCTTTTAAAAAATATGAATTATGCGGAACCAACAAAATGACTTTTTGTGGTTTATTTTAATTTGGGCTTTTTGGTCTAGCTTTTTTAAAAAATAATGTTTGTAAAGTAAATAAGATCTTTAGTTACATTATTATTTTCCTCCGACGTTTCGCAGATTTCTTCTCTGTTTACTCAGGGATTGAAAATGAATTAATTAAAAAAAGGAATTTAACTTTTCGTTTCACAATTAACAAACAATATTAATTATTATAATAATTCTTATACAGGTTGTATACACAGTCGTGTGAAAATAAATAGGGACACCTATATTTTTATATTTGAAGCTGCATGAATTATATACAAGGTGCCCCAGATATAGCATTAATTCCCTCGGCTGGTGATTCTTCTTGATAAGGCGAGTATAACACTTTATGGAGTTTCCTCCCACATTGTAAAACTTTCAAGATACAGGGTTTTTTACGGTTTTAGTACGTGTTTAGTATTATTTATATAGAATATATACTACTCACCATAAAATAAATAATAATATTTTCAATTTTAGAAAAAATATCAACTTTTTCACTGTAGCGGAGCTAAAATTTTGAGATTATCCAACGAAATACCAACAAATTTGTATATTTTCTTTTAGCGGAGCTGTTATCATCCAAAGTTAGAATTTAGAAAAAACTGACTAAGTGTATTTTAACATTAAAAACAGAGATCTTAAATTTTGACGATTGCAGCTCTGCTAAAACAAAAGATACAAAATTTGTTGATATTTCGTTTGATAATCTCAAAATTTTAGCTCCGCTGCATCACATGACACGAAAGTGGTTGACATATTGATGGAAAAGTTGCTATTTTTTCTAAAATACAAAATATTATTTTTATATTATGGTGAGTAGTTTAGATTTTAGATCAATAATACTTAACACGTACCAAAACCGTAAAACACCCTGTATCTTGAAAGTTTTACAATGTGGGAGGAAACTCCATAAATTTTTATGCTCGTCTTATCAGGAGGAACTACCACCCGAGTGAATTAATGCTATACCGGTCTTTGACCGGCCGCCACTTTAACCTAACCTAACCTAAATAAAAAAATTGCAAGTCTCTATATTTTATGATTTTTCACAATAACAGATCGATTCTGTCGCTGTAACGTTAATCTTATTAACGGAGAAATTCACCTTATGGTAAATTTTACAACCTTTTGGTATTATGCAACTAAGTGTTTCCTGTAAACTTTGTAAATATTGTTCCCTTCTCTTTAGGTGGTAGCTGACATTTGCATAGCTTGCATTTAACTATGTGGGGCAATTTTTTTCTTGCAGTAGCTCTGTTTAGCTGCGAAAAAAATTAATATAAAACTGCAGCTGCGGCGTAGTGCATGCATATTTCCTGCTAAGAAGAGCAAATTTTGTTTTAAAATTTAACAAAATTCAATTAATAGCTTGTACTTCTCTTTTTCTATTTTTTTTCACTGCACTATCATATAGATTATAGTGAGCTTACGACTTTTGACAGCGTTACCAAGTGCACAGAATACCGATTGCTAAGTCCGGTAACGAATTTCGGTAACAATTACTCTGGTCATCAAAAACAATAATTTCAGTAAAAAGAACTGGTACCAGAAACCTATGGCTTCGGGAAGATTAATAAATTTTCGCTTTAAACATCCCAAGAAATAATAACATCGCTAAGAATTTCATTCGAAGAGTTTTTACTATCAGCAACGAAATTTTCCATAATAACAACATAAAACGAATAAACCATACTGGCAACGAACAAGTTCCAAAGCCCCAAATCTACAAGGGAATAACATATCGTCGCCCTAATTCTAATAGGATGTAAATCAAAATTGGGCAAAGTAACGTTTCTTAGCGGCTTAGGTAGATTGGTCAAAACGACGTCTATGTCCTTTTTTAGTTTTTAATGTTTGTATGAAAAAAGGAGGTAGAAAGTTTCAAAAAATACATTATCGTATGAACTTCATACAAATACTAAACAGTTTTCTTTGCCTCCTGAACAATATATAATTTTGACTTGCGTCGTATTAGAATTAGGCCGACGATATGTACGTAAGAGCGTATCGAAAAATTTAGATCGTATGCTAAGAGGTCTCAAAAGTTGCATAGGGTGGTCAAGATCTCCTAAAAAAATTTTAGGAAAAAATAAGGATGTCATCCTCTCCTGCAAAGACAAAGTCGTTTTTTAAGAAAAACAGTAAAAAATCACGATCTCAAAATGCTTTAATTTTTGTAAAAAAACCTACATATGTCTTAACCCATTAATGATAACGTATTATATATATATCATACGCGATTATAGCATTTTTCAAAAATTCCCCAAAAATCCTCAGCCACTGTGAAACTTTTGCTTCCAACAGTGTGAGAAAGCCAAAAGTATGCTTTTTCCAAAAAAAAAAATTTAATTTTATTCCTTTTTGCTTACTTGTTCGCGCCTGTTAATGCAGTATTAAAAATATAGTGAAAAATGTTACTCAGGTGAGTTATTTTGTTTTATAAACATCAAGAAAAAAGAAAATATAATTAAAAAAGTGCATTACGTTAAAGTTGAACGCTTACGCTACGAAATGAAAATTTTCCAATTTATCATTTTTCTATTTTTTTTTCTCTACTTATACGCTTCGCCACACCCAAATCCTTTGAATTTTTTTTTTAAATTTCAGAGTTTTCCGTCTTATAATAATACAAATTTATGCTGAAAATTGTAAAAGCTAAACTCAACGGATTCTGGTAGTAAGCATTAATGGGTGAAAGTAAAAGTAAATAAAGACTTTAACTAACAATATCCTGCCAAACACGATGCCATTCTCGATTTTTACCAAAAACTTCCTGTGGGAAGGATATTCAAATATAAAAGTACATTCGAGGTAGCACATATTTTGCATATATTTTGCATATGCATTTCCTTGTTTTTGTGAAATGTGTACTTGAATGCATTTTTTTAATTTTTTCAAAAAAATTAATATTAGTTTTTTTATCTCGGGCACACGAAGTGGTACCGACGATAAATTCCTTAATTTTGATTCTTCAAATATTTCTGAACAACACTCTGTCCAAATGTATCTATTTACAACACCAGGTTAAGACCACGATTTTTTTTTCTTATTTCGACTTTTTAAAAAATTTTCCTTCCTTATGAATTTTATTATTTCGTTAAAACACCTCAACTCAGCATTCACAAAAATGTTACACAAAAAATTTAGAGTTTCTGAGTTTGCCATTCGCGATGGTTCTCAATTGACTTAACAATTGTTGTTGAGAAGTGTTTTAATGAAACAATAACCATAAAGGAGATATGAACCAAATTATTACATTTCATGCTTGAAATAACTTTTTTTTTAAATTTTAAAATGGAAAAAAAAATCGTGGGCTTTTCCTGCTGAGTTAAAAATATATTTTTAGACTGGGTTTTGTTCAGAACTATTTGCAGAACTCGAATTAAAAAAATGATCTACCACTTCTGTAGTGCAATTCCCAAAAAATTAACGTTACCATAACGTTAACGTTAACTAACAGCGTTCGTGGTTTGCAATAACGTTTGCCATATTCCCCAAACGACACTTAACGACACTTTTAGTAAGTAAAAGCTTTTAAAATGCAAGCGACAAACATCGTTAACATATATGAAAAATATAGCATCACTGTTCATTTTGACAATTAAAATCAAAGAACAAAAATTTTATGTGAATTAAACAAATGGATACCAAAAAGAAAAGATCGACCCGGACTTCAAATGAACAGCAAAAAATCATGCTCGATTTTTTTTACCACCAACAAAGGGTTGGCAGAAGTGAGGTTCGCTTCCTTATATGGAAGGCAAGAAGCGGGAAAGAAATGGGAGGAGCTTGCTGCGCTACTCAACAGCGTTAAAGGAGCAAATAAGACCGCAGCTCAATGGTAAGTGCGGTTATAATGGTTATATATATATATTAGGGCGGGTCAAATTCTGGCTCAGCGAAATTCGTAAAATACATGTAATTTCAAGACTTTTTCTCCACTACAGCATATACAAATTCTGAAAAAAAGCTGTGCGGACTTTCGTAAATAGATTCATACACATACATTCATACATTCATATTTTATAATTGAAAACAAAATCTATTTACGAAAGTCCGCACAGCTTTTTTTCAGAATTTGTATATGCTGTAGTGGAGAAAAAGTCTTGAAATTACATGTATTTTACGAATTTCGCTGAACCAGACCTCTAAAAAATTCGTCCATACAAATTGACCCGCCCTAATATATATATATATATATCTTATATATTAATAGGCAAACATCAAATGTTGTCGTACACTTTTTCGATACTTATTTTAGAATAAGGGCAATGAAACTTATATCATTCGAAAGGTACTGCGCCCTATATGTGCAGAACCATTTTAGAAATATTAACGTTGAAAATTTTAATTCTTTTTAGTAAGGAGTCTCAGTGCTAGGAAGAGGTAGAATGCTGAATGAGGTCAAATGAAAGATCTAGCTGCACAGCATGATTACATTTTAGATTGGTGACCTTCGACCTGAAATATGAGCGTAAAAAGGGCATTTATTAAATATTAAAGCTAAAATGTAACAGATGGGAGAATATAATGTAAGAGGAAATTTTAGACATTGATAAGGTGTGCAAAAAATACTTCCAACATTTTGCGCCATCTCTTACGGATACCCTACAATAAGCATTTTTTTATGTTAAAAGTGTGAATATATATTTAGATGGTGAAATTTCTTACAAATAGCAAATTATTAAAAATTTCCGTTATTTTGACATGAAAATTATTGTGATAGCTCGAAACTATAGATGTTTTCAGCACAACGTAATTTTGTATGAAACGTCGTTGGTTCAGAAATATAAGGGTATGAAAAAGCTTTTTTGGTAATATTTTTCTCGGATAATATGTTTAAAAAATAATGACATCAAAACCATTGAGATATCTTAAAAAATGTAGATTTTCTCAGTACAACGTATTTCCTTGAATCAAGGCTATCGCCTCAGAATGAGGAAAAAACTATTGAAATTTCAAGTTTTGACTTTGCAAACAAATATCTTAGCCATTTTTAATCGATTTTCAATAAATTTTCTTTGTCTGAAAGACCAATTAAATGACTTTGGAGAAATAGAAAAAGATTAACCGCTATCCCATCAATTCAATGTTTTATAGTGTTTTAAAAAAACCTCTAAAATATTTAGGTTTTGCTCAAAAAATTAGACAAAAGTTTCTTTTTTTGTAATTTTTTTTCTTATTACATTTTTCTCTTGTCACACTCTTTCATATGACATATCATTTATTAGCAAAAATTGCTTCATTTTGACACATAATGCAAAAAACAGTTTCTATCATCGAAAATCATGAGCTACCTACCTAGCCCCTATGATTTTTTTTTTTTGATGAAAATTAAATTTTTCATAATATTGTTTTTATATTTTCTACAAAGCTCTACAGCTTAAAAAATAATTTCTGTGAAAAAAAGTTTTAAATATTTCAAACCACTTCAAAGTTATATACACAAATCTATGTTTTAAGGCATTTCGTTATATATAAAAATAGGCGTAGGAGAAACAGTTCTTCCGTGTTTCTGAACCGATTTTGATAATTTTTTTAAATAAATTAGAGTAGGGAGAAAAAGTTCACCGAATAGTTATGTGACCTTTGACCTAAAATATGAGCATTGAAAGAATATTTCTGAAGTAAAACCTAAACTATAAGAAATGGAAGAACATAGCGTAGGTGGAAATTTTAGATATTAATATAATGTAGGAAAAACATTTTTCACTATCTCTTACGGATACCCTACAACAAGCATTTTTTATAGTACATTTTTTATTTTACAAATAGTAAATTCTGGAAAATTTTGATATAAAAGTTATGACGATATCTCGAAAACTGTTGCTTTTTCTCGAAACTTAAGATTTTCTTAGTACAACACATTTTCTTAAGGCAAGGTCAATACCTCAGAATGAGAAAAGCGATTGAAATTTCAAAAAGTTGGTCGAATTTCGACCACAGGCGATACTAGTATATATATATTAGACCGGTTCAAAAATTGTATGGAATGTTTTAAAATTATACTTTTTAATGGGGCGCGCCGCTTTTATGAAACTAGACACTCCAAAATTAACAAAAAGCCTTAAAAATATTTAAAAACATTAGTGCATAGATGTCCCTGGAAGAGCTTAAAGGATTTTTTAGAAATTTTTATTTCGAAAATCAGTCAAAATTATGTAACGCCCAAACAAAAACAGATATCAAAAAATTTTTTGTGGATAACTAACCAAACTTTGAGAATCCTAAAATCAGTTATTTTATGGATGTAGTAAAACCGGTTCCTTTTTGACTGCTCTTTGAACTATATTTTTTTATTTAGTTTTGCTAAATGTAATTTTTAACTGCCGATTTTTTACTTATTTAATTCAATCGAATTTAATAATATTTTTTTAATATTTTTGTATGGAATTCAGTTGATCTCGTATATTAGTTGGTGTCGGTTGTCTTTTATCGTGTTATGTAAAAGCCTTTGTTTGTTATATTCGTGAGTGTATTTAAACAGTTTCAATATCGTAATTAATTAAATATTATATTGTACTTACTAATATCATTAATATACAACTATTTCATTAAATAATAATTGTGCATTTAAGTTGTGTAAGTTTAATTCTTGCATATTAACTTTGTTTATCTTGTTTAGTTAATGCAGTGTTGTTGTTTTTGCATGCTTACTGTGTTTTAGTTTCTTCTTTGTGCGGTGATTTGTTTATCTTCAGCTCAGTGAGTGTTGTTTTTGTTTTTTAGTTTCTACTAAACTGTGCACAAACTGCCTGAATATAATAACCCTAAAAGCACATTTTGCATCTGCTCATTTTTTAATAATTAAACATGGATTATTTTTCTGAAGAAAATATCGTTGCTTGTTCTTTAGACGAACTTTGCAAAAGCCAGAACATTCTGAACCCCATGTTCAGCTGTTCTGGTCCATGTGAGCAAATGTTTCATGCATCTTGTGCCGGTATTTCCAAGTCATGCCTTGACGACTTAAAATCTCTGCGATCAGGTCTTCGCTGGTACTGTGCTTCGTGTAGGGCACTTTCCCCAGATGAACTTTATTCAAAAATTAAGCTTTTTGGGGAAAGTCTTAACTCGTTAAACAACAATTTTCGAGAAATTGTAACATTTTTTAGTGAAGTTAGGGCCGCACCCAGTACCAGCGTCTATGATGAAAATTCCATTTCGGAAAATATCCCGTTTGCTTTGTCACAGACTGTTTCTTCCGGGACACAAACAATCCTTTCATTAGAAGACCATATTATCTCAAAAAGAAAGAGAAAAAATAAAAAAACTAATAAGAAGCGAAAATCACCTGGATCTACTTCTCAGGCCAAGCAGCCCTCAGCACTGCTTTTGAACAGGAACACTCCAGTTACTTCCTCGTCACCTTCTAACAGTCCTTCTTTGACTAATAGTTCAGTTTTGACTCCTATTGAGCCTAGAAATCTATCAAGCTTAAGGGCAGTGTCGAGGAAAAAAAATTTATTTCACGTCTTCAGCCCGACACAACTGTTGAAAATGTATTGACTTTTATCAAACATAATAAATTGTTGAGTCAAAATGCATTTTACTCATGCAAAAAAATAGGTAATAAACCTTCCCATGCTTCCTTTATTCTCACAGTTCCAGCTGAAGAGTTTGCAACTGTTCTAAACTCTAATTTGTGGACTGATAATATACTCGTTACAGAGTTTCAGCCTAAGAATAAGCCTAGAGGGACGACTCAAGCCGCTCGTCAATCCCAAAAAAACTGAATAGGTTATCCCTTTACTATCAAAATGTAAGGGGATTACGCTCTAAGACGCGAGACATATTTTTAATGTCTCAGAATTTCTCTGAGGATATTATCGCACTGACTGAAACTTGGTTAAACGGAAGCATTACTGACTTAGAATTGTTTGATAACAGTTTTGAAGTTTATAGAAGAGATAGACATGCTGACAGTACTTCTGCTGTCGGTGGAGGTGTCTTATTAGCTGTAAGGAACTCCTTCGTTAGTTCCATTATTGTTATTCCCTGCTCTGCTAACATCGAACTTATATGCGTCAAGGTTGTAGATTGCAATTCTAATGTATATCTTATTAATGCATACGTTCCTCCTAAGAGCAGTGTAGAAGTTTATGCAAGCCTTGCGGATTGTACTTTGAATATATGAACTCTACACCCAGGGTTTCGTTGGATTCTATACGTTCCTCCTAAGAGCAGTGTAGAAGTTTATGCAAGCCTTGCGGATTGCATAGAATATGTCATAAGCATAATTGACGTTAATGACGACATTTTATTGTTAGGTGATTTTAATCTGCCTGACTTGAAATGGGAATCTTCTGACGATGATACATATTTTTGTGCATCTAATTCGAAGACTCGCCAAGAGCATATATTTGATGATAATATATGTTCTGACTTACAACAAGTGAGTTGTATTTATAATAGTCGTGAAAGACTTCTTGACCTGGTCTTAACTACAGATAGTAACAATGTGATTGTTGAGAGGGCCCCTCATGTTTTGACTGCTGTTGATGAATACCATCCACCATTGAGCATATGGTACAAATCAGACAGGGATAATATAGTAAAGTCTAACTCAATAGATAAAGTTTATGAATTCAATTTTAAAAAAGCTGACTTTTTGAAGTTGAATCATTTACTTCAAAGTAAACTTCATGTTATTTTAGAATATGTTAATAATAACACTCTTGATGATTCAATTAATTTTTTTTATATGGAAATCTTTGCTATGTTTTCTCTGTCCGTGCCATATAGCCTCAAATTTACGAAAAATTGTGCTTACCCCTGGTACACAAAGGAGTTAAAGAGTCTTCGCAACAGCAGGAATAGGGCATGGAAAAAATATGTCTGTAGCTTAGACTTGAATGACCTAGAAATCTACAAGCGTTTGTTTCTGGACTTTGAAAATTGCTTAGCTACCTTATATCAAAATTATTTAGACAGTACTAAGCTGAGAATATTGTCTGATCCGAAGAAATTCTGGGATTTCATAAACACCAAAAAAAAATCTGATGGATTCCCTTCATCATTTAAAACCTCTGACAGATTTACTGACGATCCTGTCGTAATTTGTGGTCTATTTGCCAATCTCTTTAAAGAGTCGTTTTGTTCAGACTCTTTTAATCCTGATGAAGAGTACTTTGAATATATGAACTCTACACCCAGGGTTTCGTTGGATTCTATATCATTTACTTCAGAGGATATTTTAAAGTATATTGGATTGATCGATGAGGATTTTAATGCTGGACCTGACGGAATTCCTGCCGCAGTGTTAACACGATGTGGTTCCGTTCTAAGTCAACCACTGTCCATGTTATTCAATAAATCAATTAGCGAAAGTATTTTTCCACTTTTTTGGAAAAAATCTTTTATAGGTCCCCTATCTATAAAAAAGGTTGTAAGAACGATATAAACAACTACAGGCCTATCGCGAAACTCTCGTCGATTTCAAAACTTTTTGAGCGCCTCGTGTATGATCGTGTGAAAATTCACTGTGGGAAGATCATGACAACTCGTCAGCATGGATTTGTTACTGGCAGATCCACTGTGTCTAATCTCCTCGATTTTACAACGTTTTGCTTAAATTCATTTTATTCAGGTAACCAGGTCGACTGTATTTACACTGATTTTAGTAAAGCATTTGATAAACTGCCACACAACTTAATTCTATTTAAACTAAAGTTAATGGGTTTTCCACAATTTTTTGTAAGCTGGATTCAATCGTATCTGACAGAGCGATCTTATCAAATACGTTTTCGATGCGTATTGTCAGCTGAATTTATTGCTGAATCAGGTGTTCCTCAAGGTAGCCACCTTGGTCCACTTCTGTTTATTTTAGCCATTAATGATGTAACCCACATCATCAAACACTCTCATCTACTTATCTATGCAGATGACATGAAAATATACAGAACAATAAATGCTAAAGACAATTCAGATCTGATCCAGTCTGATTTGAAATCCTTTGAAATTTGGTGTTCTAAAAACAATATGTTTCTAAATCCAGATAAATGCCAAACTATGACCTTTTCGCGAAAAAGGAATAATTTAATTTTTGATTATAAGATAAAATATACTGCATTAAGTCGTGTAGATGCTGTCAAAGATCTGGGTATATGCATGGATTCTAAGCTATCGTTTAACGTTCATATTGATTACATTTGTAAAAAAGCATCTTCTATGCTCGGGTTTATGAAACGCTGGGCCAAAGAATTTAATAGTATGATCACAACTACAACGCTGTATTATGCAATTGTGCGACCTCACTTAGAGTATGCAAGTCAAGTTTGGTCCCCAAGTTACAATGTACATGTTGAGCGTTTAGAGAGAATCCAAAAACGTTTTGTTCGGTTTGCTCTAAGGGGCTTAAGTGCAACGGACACTTTAAACCTTCCTCCTTATGAGGATCGTTTAAAACTATTAAAAATGCAATCTTTGAATGAGAGAAGGAAGTCTGCAGATATCGTCTATTTACACCAACTCATAACTGGTGTATTCGATTCACCAGAACTTCTAACTCTTATAAATTTTAACACTAACCGTAGAAGCAGTAGAAATGCTAACAATTTAATTTACTTACCTTTTAGTAGAACAAATTATGTGGCTACTGCTCCTTTACATCGCATGAGTACCTTTGTTAACAACTGTAGTTTTTTTGATGTTAACTTATCGAAAGGTCAACTCAAAAGTAGATTGAAAACTAATGTATGATTAGATCTATGTAAACGCATGGTTAGTTGTTATGTCTTGTGTTGTCCCTGAGCCCAACCCATATTATGGTGGGTAAATTTTTCTCACTTTGGATTGTTTTGGACCACTCTTATCGACATCATTAAGGCTATTCACGGTTTGAGCGTACTTTTAACAAATCGTATCTATAGCATTTGTTATTGTTCAAACTGTGAGCACCTCGCCATGGGACTGTCGTATAAAAGGATTGTGCAACCCTGTGATGTATGTGATTATGCGGCTGTAGACAGAGCATAAAAATACGAGGTACAAAAAGCACGTCCAAGGGCTGCTTTTATTTATATGCAAATAAAATGGCAGACCAGCGTATTCGAACTGAATGGCCTTATTGAGATGTTTTAATGTTATTTGGGCTGGTTCTTAAGATGATCTAATGCGGAGAAAGTGCGAAAAAGCTGTAGTAGCTGAACTCTATTGTTATTGCATGGAATTTAAGCTTTCAACTGATGCCAAACACTAATAATAACAAGACTTCAAAATGCTCTAGGTTTCAAATTTTAAAAGCCCCTTTTATATTTTTTATTTATTTATATGAACTTTAAGGAATTCAAATAGTTTCTTACTTTATTTCTTAAAATTCTCATTTTTTGTGAATTTACTTATGTTTTTCTATGGTCAGCTACGACTTGGAAAAGGAGAGCTACTCCCCTTTCAGCTACGTCACTAATGACAAGAAGATTCGATATTATCTTCAGACCATTTATGTACGAAGGCTCGCGATTTCAGTCAACCGGATCCATTGATATTTTTAAAGCTTAAAAGAAAAACTGCGTATTTCTTGTAACAAAGTCTTCAAGCTTTGCAGTATAATAAAGGGTCCGCCAAATAACTTTTTTTTTTGAAAATTCTATAAAAAAAACCACTGGATATTTTCTCAAATTTCTTTTTTTATTTAAAAGTACAATCCTTCCGGTTAATAATGAAAAATAATTTCATTCGAATGGCTGCCTCGGCTGGCCATGCAGTAGTCTACCGATCGGTCCAATTTTTAAGCACATTATCGATTGTGTGCAGCTGTATTTCACCAATGACTTCACGAATATTGTCCTTTAAAGCGTCAATTGTCTATGGCTTGTCGGCGTAACACTTATCTTTGTGGTCACCTTACAAGCAATAGTCCAACGGCCAAACGACATCAGCTCTACGGCTGATAATGCGATCTTCCAAAACAGGGCCCACTTAGCGAAGCGAAAACGCATTGGATGGTCAGTTGGCTTCAACTCCTGAACCAATTGGACTTTTTATGGCGTCATACCAAGGTCTTTATGCAAAATTCGTCTCAATGATGTCTCCGAAATGTTCAATTGTTGAGAGCGACGGTGAATTGATGTTGATGGCACTTCACGCACACTTTCTGCCACAGCAGCAATATGCTCGGGTGTACGCACTGCTTTTGGCATTTCACGCTTTGGTTTATCGATGAGGATGCCAGTTTCTTTCACTTTTTTCACAAGATAACGAACATACGGAGCTGACGGTGCTTCTCTTCTTCCAAAATCCGTACGCAATTTTCGCACACATTCTGCAACATTACCATGATTTTCAAAGTAATGTTGCAATATTTCCCAGCGTTGTTCAAGCGTATACACAACCATATTCGCTCAGTGCAAGGTTAAAACTAATTATCTGTCAAATCAGACATGAGCTCAGTGTTACCATTCACGAAATAAGCACTAGTTAAAAAAAAAAAGTTAGATGGCGGACCCTGTACGAAGATCTTCGTGCAGCTCGCTTGGTTGATGTTTTGTTTTCTAAATTGTTCTGAAATGCTTCTGGAATTTTTTTTTTTGTTTCATCTCTGAAAGAAGTATCAAAAACGCTAGACCAATTAACTCCTCACCAAGGTACCACAAATGATTCTCAAGTTTCTTTAAACCAATTTTTGATAAATCGGGGTTGACTTTTCCGTAGCTTTAAAAAAAAAAGAAACTACAATCTATGTTAATTAACAAGTATTTTATGTACCTTTCGAGAGCCTGAAGTAGCATAAAGTCATTTTTTTGGTGTTGCTGCAGGAAGTGGTGCAAGAAACCAATAACTGTTGTAAATTGTTACAACAAATAGACAGACATCCAGAACAAGTTAGTCCTCCTGAGCAGACATAAGGAATTGGGTTCTGAAGAGTCTTAGTTTTAAGCAATATATAGCTTTACTCATCCAACGAACTCTATGCATTGCACCCGGATGTTTGAACTTTATTTTGCTCCCCCTATCTCCACCAAGAAATTTTATAATTAATTGTAGTAGCTCTGCATAAAAATTTCTTATATGGCTCAACTAAAATCAATAATAGGTTAAATTTGCAAAAATTAAAATTTAATAAGAGGTCCCAACCATAATCTGTGATTGAGCGAAGTCCAGACACTCTCCCATCTTATATCCAATTTTTTCAATTATGTAGTCATCATCCGGTCCTATACTAAAAACATGTTTATTTCAGGACCTATGGAGGGTCCTTCACCACTTTTGATAATACCAGACATAATTATTTCAAGGATGTGATGCCTACACTGCCGTCCTAAAGCCTAGTACTCTGTTCGTTTGCGTGAAATTTCGCTGTCAACATCTATTTATTTGTTGCATGAAATTTCTGACTTAAAGTTTGTTGCGAAGAATTCCTATGGCAACGTTTCTCAGAGAGATTCAGAGAATATGTTGGGAGATTTCATATGATCTCTCTCTCTTTTCACTTCAAAATTGTCGTGAAAAAATGTTGCTCAGAAACATGTTGCGATAATTTCACGCTGCGGAACAGAGTACTGCTTTGACGAAAATGTTGTGAAAATTTTCACGCTTGTTTCGCAGTTTTCATATTTTGTATAGAGATTTGAGTGGAATTTCACATAAAACTGAACAGAGTACTATGCTTAAGAAAGAAAGTCAAAAACTCCAAAATTCCAGATTCGGAAGCGTGAATGAGTTTCTGACTTTTGTGTTAAGCTAAGATTATCCATTTTCAACTGAAAATGACTGAAAAATGTTAAGTAAAATGGTCATTCTAGTGTGTTTCTTAGAAAGATAAAAAAAGAAAAAGCTGAATATCTCAAAACTACTCAAATGGATATATGACTTTATTTCTTAGGAGGGCAGTACAGGGAAAGTGTAGCAGATTTTTTTCCCAGCTCTTTTTCAATTAAAGTCACTACTCCACTAATTTTTCCTAAAACGAAATAAAGCTATTGACTTATGACCATTATTTATTATCTCCGAAAATTTATTATACCTGTGTTCGACGCAGTTGTATCAAAACACAAGCCGCCAATTTTTTCTTCTAACTTCTATTCTCATACTAATTGAGAAATAGCTACAGCCTGATTCTTTCCTGTTCCATTTTTTAAAGTAGGCACGCCAAGGAGTTGATGTTTTCCTCCCCCCGAGACAAGAATTGGTAAACGATCAACTGTGTCACAATCAGTTAAATCCGGTAAAAGCTTTCCATCCCAATGTATGGTTAATTCGTATGGTTTCGGTGGCAAATGCCATTTTAATTTGCTCAGAAATTTTCATTCTAGACTTCATTCTGGTTCTTCTCATAGTTAAGGTGCTGATTACAACATTATTCTCCTTATATCCTAATTCGGAAAATATTGTTCCTATCACTAAGGTTGCCGTTCGTTTGGATATATTGGCTCTGTCTAGGGCAGAACATACTTTTGAGGAATGGTGTTTCTTTGGCGGAGTTGCGTTCTTTTTCTTATGGATTGAAACAGGTTCCAAATCATCTTCACGTCCATTGTAAACTGCATTCTTTGTATTGCTTATCTCGCTCTTATGTGACCTTTCGATTTTGTGCTATGCAAAATGGTATTTTAAGAAATGTCAAACACTTGGTCCAGTTTTGTAACACATATTTCTTATTTGATTTCTTCAATTTAGATGAACTATATTTATTTTTCATTAAATTGTTCAAGTTTATAATTATTCGATTTAATTTGCTTACGGAATTATTTTGTTTTGCAACATTTTTGTACATGTTCTTCCACACCACTTCACAATCTCACAACTTTTAATGCACACTCTTTCACCGATTTAATTTTACATGATCTATGCAGGTAATAAAAATATGACAATACTTCCCTGAGTGAAGGTAAAACACCATTTTAAGTTTTACAGCTTCTTTCTTTACCAACTAAGTAAATAAATCTTGTTTTAGCCATAATATTAAAATTATTTAGTAGAACAGTGAAAAGGAAAATATCGAAATTGAAATGAGTTGCAGAGCTAGCTTTTGCTCATAATGTTTTTATTAAATCAGTTTAAGAAAATTTATATTGTAAAAGAGTCAATGAACATAAGTTTAAAATTTAACTGATAATGTAATGTGAAATAGTTAAAATGGTTTTGTTTCGGAGGGCAACCCTTTCCGCTTTATTATTACATATCAGCGATGCCCATATAAAAATAATTTAAAAGTGTATCATGACATTACGAACAGCGAATATCCGATAAAAACAATCAACTTTAATTGTGCCTACAAAACATAAAATTTAATAAAATTTAAATATTGATAATTCTGTTTAAAAAGTCGAAGGAGGTAACTCTTAAAAGCCGGCTACCCGTTTCCGTCGTAAGATTTTTATAATTTTTGGTAAGTAAGTAAGGCCATAGAAATTGGTAGAAATAAGAAGCCATACAAATTGGTCCTGGGTTTAATTTTTCACTTACTTATAGGATAATTTTTAGGCCAAACTCACTCACATAAGTTGTGATAAAGCCATCAATGGACTTTAAGGTCTAAAATCATATTATTTGTATCTTAAACTTCCATAAACAAAAATTAACAAACAAGAATGAAAAACAATTCTATTAATATTTCTACTAATGATAATATTAGTTCAAAGAATTAGATTAACTATCAAAAGGTAAAATCAATTCAAGTCATTGAACTCTATATAAAAATACAAAAATATGATATTGAACTCGGTTGAATAAAAAAATTTTTAAAAATACATTCGAAATCGCTATTTAGCAATAAAATTGCAATTTTTCTGTTCAGAAAGCTGTCAAAAAATAATGACTTTGAATAAAACAATAAATTTAATCATTTCTCGCTATTGAAAGTATTTAAAGTCATCCACAAAAAAATTATGTTGATATCTCTTTTTTGTTGGGAGTTCTAATATTTTTATTAATTTGCGGGCTTAAAAATTTGAAAATATCTATCAAGCTCTTCCAGGGACATCTAGGCACCAAGATTATTTTTTTAATTAAAAGCATTTTTGTTCGATTTGGAGATCCTAGTTTTAGGAAAGCGACGCGCCTATTAACATTTTAACGTTTTGGGAAACTTAACAGGTAAAAATGTTGAAAAAATTTAAAAATATAAAAATTATTATGCTAAATTTTAACACTGTTTTCTTTAGACTTGGCGTGTCTTCAAAAGTAGGACATCGGTTAAAGCAAGGGAGCACAGGAAGGAGATGGCGAAGACGGGTGGAAACTCGCTTACACTTCCTGCGCTTACCGATCTCGAAATGCGCGTATTGGAGATTCTTGGACATAACTACAGTGAAGGTAGCTCCATATATCCCGAGAGCTTTCCAGCGGATTTGATTTTCTAATATAGCATTAGCAAATTAGTTTGGAAACTGGCGAAAATGATATTTTGTACCAGTATCCAACAGTTCCAAATGTAGTTGTAAATGAGGTGGATGAAGTTGTGGGCGGGGCGGAGGAGAATTGGCCAATTGAAGTGCTGAACGAAACAGTGGAAGAGCCAGCTGCAAAGCAACCCTCAAAAGTTGTTCTTCTCCAGCGCAAAAAAAAAGAGTTCCTAAAAGGACTCAAATGGACTTTGCGCGAAACCAATTTGCTGATATAGCAAAACAACAGGCAGAAGCGATCATGGTGAGTAAAAATATTTATAAGAAGATTTGCTTTATGTATTGTATTAAACTTTTTCTTATAAGTACAGGCAAAAGCGTCCATATTATTGGCTGAAGCTGCGATACGCATAGCCAGTGCTTTAGATCGATTGGCGATTTCCTGCCAGCAGCTGGTGCTAAATACTCATATAAATTGAAAAAATAATATAATAATATCAACAACAATAATAATGAAAAGAATGATAATAACAATAACAACTACAACTGCAGCAATAATAATAACAATAAAAATAATTAACAAATAATAACAAGTGATAATGAATGAGTGATAATACTTAATTAGCTTTTTGTGAATGAATCTTTATTTTAAAGTAGTATAATATTACAAGTCGTAATTTTTAAATAAATATATAAAGAGATTTGTGATTTATACATTACATCTATAGTATTTTGAATATACGTATGATTAAAGAAATATGAAGTTTACTTTGTAACTAATAATAAATGAAGCGAAGGAAAAAGAAAAACTACTACAAAAACCTTCGATTGAGAGAAAAAAAAAAATATTTCAACAAATAACTTAGTTGTAAATACATTTATAAATACATTTATAGAAATTTTTTATAGAATTAATTAACAAACACTTTCACTTACAAGGTTGATAAATAAATAAATTAAAAATTTAAAACAATGACTAGATCGCACTTATTTAATTGAAGACAAAATTTTTTCAAGAGGTGATTACGAATAATGAGTTGAAAATGTTTATTTGCCATTTGAACGTTAATGGAGTGATAACCATAATGGTTTGCATATGCCTCTTCGTGAATTGACGTGCCATTTATGGCAACATGGGCATAGTCATGAGCATTGGTAACATCCAGTCGTATAAAACCGAAGAGCAGCCAGCACCTAAGTGGGTAGAATTGACACAATCAAATGGACTGTCTACCCTTCGTAGAACAGCCCACTCTGACGCAATTTCTCGCATGGAAATTTCGTCATTCAACAACGCTGCATCCATTGCCAACTACTCGAAGGCCATTTTAAAAATATTTTTTAATATTAATCAGCTTCTTATAACAACACTTCAATAAAAAAAATACTTATTTAAAGCTAAGCACAGAAAGACTTCACTCAAAACTTGCTTAACGTTGTTAAAGTTTGAGTTAGCGGCGCTAAATCGACGTTAAATTAGCGATAAATAGCTTTAACGAACTGTCAAAGTTAAGGACAAACATTACTAGCTAAAAAGTTGGGAATACCAGTTAACAGTAAATGTAGTTCAAACCCAGTTAACGATAACTACAAGTGTCGTTAACGAGTTTGGGAATTTCACTACTGGTGCCCGAGATACAAAACCTTATGTTAATTTTTTTAAAAAGTTAAAAAATTGCATTCAAGTATACATTTCTCCAAAACAGGAAAATGCATATGGGCATTTCCAAACTGGCGTTACGGACGATTTGTACAAAAAAGGATTAAAAAAAAAAGAATGAAAATGTCTAATTTTTAAAAATGCTTTTTCATATTTGCGTAGTAATTAAGTAGCATTATATTAAGATTTCAAGATATAAGCAAAAATATGTGCTGGCGTTACGTTACAAAAAACGGAAGTGATTTTTGACTTGGACTACAAAATTTGGTAAACTCTCTGAATTGGACAAGTCTTTTTGTATAGAACTTTTTTAAGAAGAGTTTAAAATAACATAAGTTTATTTTCCAAGTGATCAAATTTAAAAATGTTATCTGATTTTTTTGAAGTGAAAACTCCTTTAGGCGCGTTGAACGATTTCGGTAGAGGGTAAATCTTTACTTTGCGTGAGCGTCTTTTTCCGAGTAACTCTCGTCATCAATACAGACAGCAAAGATAACAAGATAGGAAACTTAGAAAACAAAAACTCAAAAAATTTGTGCATGTATTTGTGCATAAAAAAATCAACAATGATCGTCACTCTTGTTCTTAATCGGCCTCAAGCTCACAAAGAAATCACTTGGCAACTCCTGAAATTAATGCATATAATCTGTTTGTTAGTACATAAATACTTAAGTTAGGTTGCAATAAGATGTTTGCAACCAAAACTTATTATTAATTCGCTTTATATTGTTCTATATATGCTTTTAAAGTTTGGCAATTTCTTCAGTTGTTGTATTTGTCAACATTTTTTGAAAATTTTGATTTTACTCAAACACCCGCTATTCATGGTGAGATTTAAAAATGGAACGATCTTCTTCTTTTCCTGCTTTTTTCTGCTGGAACTTCGTTTGCTAACAAGAAAAATAATGTATGGATTGAGTGTTTTAACATTTTAATTTTTATGTTGTGATAAAGGAATATGTTGAACATTCAAATAATTACATGCATGCTCTTATTTTATTATGTATCGTCAAACAAAGTTTGACAATTTGCACACTTGTTGTATTTGTCAGTGGCTTTTTATTTTCACCACTGCGGCATTTTATTTTCAGAGTTGTCAACTATCATTGTTTTATTAATAAATTTTGTCATAAATGGTGTGTGTCAAAAGGAAACTTTTCAGTCGTGGTAGGATAGAAAATATCAGGTTGAATAAAATTTGTGTGTGTTGAAATAAATTTGTCATTTTTGCTGTGTCAAATGGACGTTGAAATTTTGACAGTTACAAATTTTGACGTTTCACATTTCGGTCGTGTTTTAGCGCAAATATTTTATTTAATTTGCGACATATTTAATTCGAGTGCTTGTACTTGTAACTTATTTCGTAAACTTGTAATATTGTAAAATTAAAAAACTTAAAAAATAACAAAAAAACGAAAGTGCTTGAGTTTGTGTGTACGTGTGTGTGTGGGCCAACGATCTCCCGGTGCATCAGCAAGTGCAGCAAAGTTAAATTAGCTTTCTTTGCTGGCGAACGTCCCCCAAGTGCCACCACCAGCCAGTGCAGTGCAAAATTTGTTGCTAGCCAACATCCTCCAAGTGCCATCACCAGCAGCACAAGCAAGTGCAGCGCAAATTTCCTGATTTTTTTGCATGCCAACGTTCTCCGACAGTCGCCACGAGCAGCACCAGCACTTGGAGGATGTTGGCTTGCAAGAAATTTGCGCTGCACTTGCTTATGCTGCTGCTGGTGGCACTTGGAGAATGTTGGCTAGCATCAAATTTTACACTCCACTTGCTTGTGCTGCTAGTGGTGGCACTTGGAGGACGTTCACCAGCAAAGAAAGCCAATTTCACTTTGCTGTACTTGCTGATGCACCGGAAGATTGTTGGCCCACACACACGCACACACAAACTCAGGCACTTTCGTTATTTTTTTGAAGTGAAAAGTTCTTTCGGCGCGTTAAAAGATTTTGGTAGAGGGTAAATCTTTGGTTTGCGTCATCGTCATCTTGCGAGTAACTCTCGTCATCTTTTCAGACAGCGAGTAGGTTTTTAAATGACGCTCTTGGATCTTGACTACAAGGCGCTCAGCAAATGTAGAAAGCAACCATCAATAAGTTCCTCTGCTGACTAATCGTTTTTCCCCTCCCTTTGCTCCACTGCGAAACATTGAATGATACTGTTTTTTTTTAATGTAAATGTTGAGCTGCTGTAGGTTAAATAAAATATTTTTAAAATTTTTGATATTTTGTTTTCGTTTGCCTATCCGTGAATTCCCTTTTGATGCCACCATTCATAGTACAACCAGACAAGGTAGCGTTAGGGCTGAATGTGTTCTCTTTCTTAGTGACCATAACTGTCAAACTCAGCCATTTTGGTATTTTGGCCAATTTTCGCTTTTATATTGCATTCTCATTGGTTGCAGATTTTGTATGAAATGTCAACTTCGTTTTGACAATTTCGGTCACCGGCTCTCCGCCTTAGCACTACCTTGTTTAATTTTCCCATTCCACTTGAGATTTTGCTACCAGACAAACAGAAAAGAGTAAGCAAAATGCGGTTTATTTTCTGTCGCCAATTCGTTCATCGTTGACCTCTAACGTTGCGCAACCGCTGTGAACCTTTCCATTCTCACTGCGTTGTTGATGTAGATTTGCCATGTAATTGTAGTTGTACAGTAAGCGGGGTTTTTTTTTAGATTTGTTTTAGCTGCAGTCGGCATATGACAACTGATTTATTTTAGGTAAGAGTTTAAATCATTTTTTGAAATTTTGGATAAATGGCTAAAACTATTTCTTTTAATTAAATGTACTACCATTTATTTAAATTATTTCATTATTGAATTAATTTAAAAATTTAAATCTTATTTATATCTTTTTATATAATAACACAATATACATGCACGCTATATATAGATTGTATTGTGTATTAAAATAAGAATATATAAGAAATAGATATCGTATATAATTTAATACAATAAATGTACGTAGACAGTTTAACCGCCTAGTGTTGTAAATTGAAAACGCAAACCAACGACAAGCAAGACACGAGAAGCAATAGAATTTCGTATAGAAAAAGTGTTGCTTCTCGTGTCATACTTGTCGTTTGTTTGCGATTTCGATTTACAACATTAGGCGGTAAGAAACAGAACGCTTGTGATAAGCAGACTGTAGTTATTCAATTACAGCTGTAAATATAAATTTATTTAGCAGGTTTTTTGTGTAAGTGTTTTTATGTACATATATATAAAGTGTTATAAAAATACTTCGATTGTCATATGCCGTAGCTACAAAAAACATGTACAAAAAAATTCTAGCTAGCTACACAACAACAATTACCAAGCTAATCTACAACAAAAACGCAGAGAGAATGACATGATCACAGCGGTTGCGCAGCGTTAGAGGGGATGAACCGAATTGGCGGCGAAAAATAAATAGCACTTTGCTTGCTATTTTTTCTGTTTGCCTGCTAGCAAGATCTAAAGTGGATCTTACTCACCTAAATCATTGGTAATGATCCATTTATATGTTGTGAGAGCGTTTGGGCTTTGTTTCAATTTGATTTAACTGATAAGCCTCGTCGATAAAAAATATTAAATATTTTTGTTTTTTCACTGTGGATTTAAATTAAATGGGCTCGTTAGGCCCCAATTTGTCGCTTAAATGTCAAGGAAAAAGAAATTGATATTTCACCTCGTAAAAATAAATTTAGTTTGATCACTTATGCGTTGGGCGAGACTTTAAATCAATAATTTTTAGTACAAAGCAAGTGCCAGTACAGAGCAAGATTAATCTTTCCCTTACCACGATTTGTCCTACGAACTCACATTCCTGCTTTCAAGTCTTGCTTAATGTATAAAAGAGATCATTGAGTTGTAAGAGGCATAAGGAGAAAACACTTGTGGGACCTCCAAAGATGTCAAATCCGTTCCTAGCGAGCTCACCTGATAAATCCAACGTAGTTTATTTTTAATATATGTTTTTTCATAATAAATAACGTATAATGGAATAATAAAATGTTGCAGTTAAGAAAATGTTAAGAAAAAATTACAAGTGTAAGCCAAGGTTCTTTGAGTCAGATCCATCGACATGGAATGAAAATCATGACTACATGGCAGCAAAATCGATAGTTAAGAAATTTCTGGTTGTTAATGATGTAGCAGAACGTGGTGGAACTTTAATTTCTAGATTTAATGCCGTTTTAACACACCAGGAGCAGCAAAAGCAGTTCATTTTGCAAGCAATGGAATAAAAATTTTAGAGATATACCGACCAAAAACTTTTTGAAAACAAAATTTTTAGAGTATTTGAATTCTTCAAAAGTATAAATATTTTTAAAAAACATTAACTGTACATTTTCTTATTCCATTATATGTAATTTATGTTAAAAAAATATTTAAAAAAAAAACTAAATTGGATTTATCAGGTGAGCTCGCTAGGAACGTATTTGACATCTTTGGAGGTCCCACAAGTGTTGTCTCCTTATGTCCCTTACAACTCAATGACCCCTTATTCATTGAGCCAGACTTAAAAGCAAGAATGTGAGTTCGTAGGACAAATCGTGGTGAGTTTTGGAGACGAAAGGGAAATATATATTAAACTTGCTCTGTACTGGCAAGTTTTTGAACTAAAAATTCTTGTTTTCAAGTCTTGTCCAATGTATAAGTGATCAAACTAAATTTATACGAGGTGAAATATCGATTTCCTTTTCCTTGACATTTTAGCGACAAATTGGGGCCCAACGAGTCCATTTAATTTAAATCCACCGTGAAAAAACAAAAACATTTAATATTTTTTATCGACGAGGCTTATGAGTTAAATCAAATTGAAGCAAGGCCCAAACGTTCTCACAAGATATAAATGGATCATTACCAATGATTAAGGTGAGTAAAACAAGCACTTTGTTAAAATTTTAAAGATTTAAATTGAATGAAACCAAAATAAAATCCATTTGTTTGCATTTAAGACGTAAGTTCATGAGTAAAAAAAAAAATAGTGTAACGTAGTTATTTTCTTAGGCCTTATTAAATACCCTTCATGATGATGTAATGTTGATAGCTCGCAGATTTTTCTATGATATTTGGGAATTTTTCGATAAAAAATAGAACATAAAAAATGAGTAAAAAATTTAGTTTCGTCTTCAAAAACACCATTAAATATCACACCTACCAAAAACAAATTACACGGACAGCCTTACCTGTTTAATTGCCTGTGAAAAGCAAAAAAAAAAAAAAAATTAAAAACTTTTCCATTTTTTAAAAAAGTTACAAGGCAAACGTTGTTTGAGCTACTTTCAAGCAATTTAAAGGCTGTTTTTGAGGCTTTAAATGAAAATCAGATGGCTATTTTCCACTAACGATACCAATCTTTTAATGCAGATCTTATTTTTCAACCTCATTCTATTAGAAAATGCTGGTGGAGCGAAAAAAACCACCATTGCTTTTTTGGGTGATCTAATGTATATACATATATACACATATATAGTTCCTATATATGAACAATTTAGCTCATTGAGGAAATTTAAAGAGCATTTATGTATATTTATATAATAACAATTACGTAATAAACCTGCAAAATAAATTAATATTTTCAGTAGTAATTGGATAACTAAAGTCTGCTTATCCTAAGCATTCTATTTCTTAAACTGTTTAGCATCAATTTTTTATATGAATTAAATATAATTTATATGCTATAGATATTTCTTAACTTTAGAATATTCTATTTTTAATACACAACGCAATATAGATATAGTGTACATGTATATTGTGTTAGTGTTAGTTTTATGATATAAATAGATATAAATAAGCTTTAATTTTTATATTTATTCAGTAATGAAATAATTTAAATAAATTACTTTAATTATATATGTTTTTGATATGGTAACACTTGTAATGGATTTATAAAATTATTTAATGTTTATTTTATATATTGGGGGTTGGAATTAATTTTAAAGGTTTTTTTTCGGTTTTTGAGCATTTATTTAGAAACAACGGTACAATGTATATTATTCAAAGTATTGTCCATCGTTAGCTACAACATTTTCCCATCTTTCTGGCAGCATATGGATTCCGCGCCGGAAGAACGATTCGTCTTTTGAGGCAATCCACGAATCGACCCATTTTTTGGTATCCTCGTAAGAAGTGAAGCGCTGCTCAGCCAAGCCATGCGTCATCGATCTGAATAGGTGGTAGTCGGAAGGGGCCATGTCTGGGCTATAAGGCGGGTGGGGTAGCACATCCCAATTCAGCGCCTCCAACGTTTCCTTGACGGTTCTTGCAACATGTGGCCGTGCGTTGTCATGTTGAAAAACCACTTTGTCGTGTCTTTTGGCATATTCCGGCCGTTTAACCTTTAATGCTCGGCTCAATTGCATCAATTGTTGTTGGTAGCGTTCCCCAGTGATGGTTTCGTTAGGTTTTAGCAGCTCATAGTACACGACACCCTTCTGATCCCACCAAATACACAGCATAAGCTTGGCGCCATGAATATTCGGCTTGGCCCTCGATGTTGATGCATGGCCGGGTGGTCCCCACGATTTTTTTCGCTTAGGATTATCGTAATGGATCCACTTTTCATCGCCAGTGACAATACGATGCAAAAAACTCTTCCTTTTATGCCGTTGAAGCAGTTGTTCGCACATGCAAAATCGCCGTTCAACGTCTCTCGGCTTCAACTGGTACGGCACCCAATTTCCTTGCTTTTGAATCATTCCCATGGCCTTCAAGCGTTTGCCGACCGTTGATAAGTCGACTCCCAATGATTCTGACAATTCTTGAAGGGTTTGACACGGGTCTTCATCGAGCAAAGCCTCCAATTCCTCATCTTCAAACTTTTTCGGCTGGCCCGGACGCTCTTTGTCTTCCGTATCAAAATCACCACTTTTAAACCGACAGAACCAGTACTCACAAGTAGAAATCGATGGAGCATAGTCCCCGTAAGCCTCAGTAAGCGTGCGTTGTGCTTCAACCGCTTTTTTCTTCAAATGGAAGCACAAAAGTAAACCTTCCCGCAAATTGCGTTTTGTTGGAACGAAAGTCGACATGTTCACAGAGAAAAAAATATATGTTGTTTACACTTCAGTGGAATGACACATACTGAAAAATGAAGCTTAGACAATGTGCTTTGAAATGAATATAGTCACAGGTGTGCCCGATGCGATCTATTGATAGTTACGCCATCTCTTAGAAAACCTTTAAAACTAATTCCAACCCCCAATAGTATTTATATGGTTGAATATATAAATATTTAATATTGATAATAAAGAAAAGAAACATTTTATTAAGTTAATATCATGAGCTTAAAAAAATAAAATGAAATGGTCAGCTTATTTAAAAGCTACAATCCACAAAACTTTCCACGAACAAAGCAACTTAGAATAGGAAGTAACATTAGCAACTAACTTCAGCTCAAATCTTCTCCTAAGCATCGAATCAACGTGGTTTATAAGAAGTGAGAACTTGTTCTTTTCAACTTGTGCAGTGATTATCGACAGACCTCAAGTCAAGTACTTTGCAATATAAAGCTATTGCGCATTTTTTAATCCTGTGTAGTGTTTTATAAACCCTTAATAAGTTTTAATAATAATTATAGTTTGCTTCAAAATAATAAATAAAACCACTTGGTTAGTGGATTTTGCAATACATATATTACTAAGAGAAAAACTGAAAAGTTGGAACGCTAATTTTATTAACACCATCATTAAACATCAAGAAAACATAAGGTAACCACAAAATTATATATATATATAAATAAATTAAAGTAAATCATTATTTGTTTCCATTAAAATAGGCCTTTAGTTACTTAAAATAATGAAAATATCATTCCTTTGGCGTTGTAAAAGTGTCGCATAAAAGTAAAGATTGCTCCACTGTGCATCAAAGTTCAGCAACAAAAGGTGCAACAATAAATGCGTGAGAGTTCTGCTAAGCTTAGGCCTAGAAACGAGAGCAGCACAGTAACAAGTAAACGGAATATATAAAAGTCTCCAAATTTCGCCGACCGCAGGGACAAGCATTAAAAAAAAAACTCAGTCGCTCAATGCTGATCGCGTGCATAGCAAACGCATTCTTGAGTTTATATTTTGAAACCATTTAACTATTTAAAATCAATACAAACAAAACAAAAACAAATTTAAATTAAAATTAAGCCTAAAAATAAGTGATACAAATCTCTTATACAAGAAGTATAGAATATTTAAAATGCATGCATAAAAAGAGGGTCGGAACTTTACAAAAACCACACAGTTGGTACAAACCAAAAGCGAGAAAAAAAAAGCACATAAGTATATTTACAACAAAACAATTGAGAAAAGGTAAAAAGACAACAAAATTAAATCACAGCTTGCAGGTCTTGGTAACATACATTAGTCCAGATGTTTATATTGTGTATGTTTCCTTAATTTTTTTTTATGATTACAGGAATATTTAAATCGACATGAGATCCCGACTGGTGCGCATCATCGGCAGATAATTATAATGTAAGCTGTAACAAAATTATCAACAATATTAACAAACATATAAACTTATTGGCTAAAACACATTTGGACTATTAAAGTATGTATCCAAAATTTCCTATAATCAAACCTTAAAATATTTCTACCTTAAATTTATGCATGCAATTTAAAACCACCAAAATGAATTTATACCCCACAATTTAAAAACACATAATTCTACAAATTAAATTTCATATTTTTTCCCTACTATTTGAACTATTTACGAGCTAAGACTTAACCTATATTGGATTTTTTTTATCTTAACTAAGCACCCTTTTGAATTATTTTTGATATGAAAAATATTGTTATCCGATGGATAATTTAAATAAAAAGCTAAGCCTTGAGTTATAAATCATATTTAGTTAAAAATGATTCTGTAGAAATAGTTGAATAAGGGGAATGCTGACTAGGTCATTTTTAGCTATGAATTAAGCCGGTATATTTTCTTTTCGTAAGGGGCAGTTGCTGAAAATAAGAGTGTGTCCAATTGCCATTGATGGTATTGATAGGCTGTATCAAAGGGAGGGGGTAAATGCACTCAGTGTGACCTTTTCACCTTGTCACACCTGGGGAATGTCTTGGAACGTTTATTTGTTGATTTGCATTGTTTTGTTTAGCTCTGTTTTGGCTTATTTAAATGGCATGTAGTTTTTTTTTTCTATGCTTATGCGGAACTGTGCAAAGGGGTGCAAGAACCTCGCCACATCCGGCCGAGCTAACCGCTGACCATCCTCCATGCCGCCGCGTACCCTTTTGCCAGATTTAAAGTTCAATTTTTGTATCTTAACATACATTCTCCACGCGTAACACACTTTTGCTTAAAAGAAATAGTTTCAGTAATATATAAAAAATTTTATAAATTGCTATAAGATCTTAACAGAAATAATTCTAATTTCATATGCCGACTGTAGCTACACAACTAGAATTCACAACGTCTACAAAAAATTTAAAGCTAACTGCGCCAACAACAATTACCAAGGAAATCTACAAACAAGGACGCACAGAGAAGAATAAGATCATAGCGGAACTTTACGATATTCATCCTACATGTAGGACGGGCTGCAGTATAAGTTTTCGCACATCCTACATGTCCGTCCGACCTGTCAAATCCATCCTACATGTAGGATAGTCCGAAACCCCTTATTATCATGAAAATTCTTATATAGTAGCAAGGCGGTCCGTGGCAGGACAACGTCTTCCAGGGAATACTAATAGTTTATATATAGGTTTTCGCTTCGGTCGGCAGTCCCCTCACTGCTATACTTTTTTATAAGGCTTTTTGATTTGGCCTTACGTTACTTAAATTTCCATTATAGTTCAATTGGGTAATTACGTAATTAGGTAGTTAAGTAATTATGTAATTTAGGTATTAAAAATAAGTTTAATATATTGTCCTTTCCTTGCCTCAACCATTTTTTCATTATCTTGAGGCAATGTCTTTCAGTTTTACTAAAACAAAAAAGTTTACGAAAAAGAAAAACTACATTTGTGAAACAGTGCAGACGATTTGATCATCATGGTTAATGAATTTATGTAGAAATAGCGTAAATTAATAAAATTAAAATGTTTTTCTTAGATAATATCTTTAAATAATAAGTTTCTAATAAGTTTTAATTTTTTGGTCACGGTAGACTTTTCTGTGGAAATGCCTATATGCGAAATATATGCAAATTATTAGTTCGCCAAATCTTATATATTAATACACAAACATCAAATGTTGTCTTACACTTTTTTGATATTTATTTTAGAATAAGGACAATGAAACGTATATCATTCGAAAGGTACTGCTCCATAGATGTGCCGAATTATGTTAGATTTTAAATTGATGACCTCTGACCCGAAATATTAATGTTGAAATTTATTAACTTTAGTAAGGAATCTCAGGGCTAGGAAGAGGTAGAATAGTGAATGAGGTATCAGATGAAAGGTCTACACAGTATGATTGCATTGTAGATTAGGTACCTTTGACCTGAAATTTGAGTTTAAAAAGAGCATTTATTAAATAAAAGCTAAACTGTAAGAGATAGAAAAACATGATGTAAAAGGGAGTTTTTGACATTGATGTGCAAGAAATACTTCAGACATTTTTCGCCGTCTCTTACGGATACCCTAAAATAAGCATTTTTTATGTTACAAGTGTGAATATATATTGTGATGGTAAATTTATTACAAAAAGTAAATTCTGAAAAATTCCCTATATTTATCTTTTACGGATACTCTACAATAAGCATTTTTTAATGTAACATGTGTGAATATATATTGTGATGGTAAAATTTCTTACAAAAAGTAAATTCTGAAAAATTCCCTTTATTTTGACATTAAAGTTATGACGATATCTCGAAAACTATAGCTTTTCTCAGTACAACGTATTTTTGTATGAAATTACCTGGTTTAGAAAAATAACGGTGTACGAAAGTTTTTTTGGGTAATGTTTTTACAGCTATTATTGTTAAAAAATGTCGGCTAGTTGATATCAAAATTATTGCGATAATTTGAAACTTAAGATTTTCTCAGAACAACACATTTTCTTAAAGCGAGATCATCGCCTCAGAATGAGAAAAAACGATAGAAATTTTAGAAAGTTGGTCGAATTTCGGCCACATGCGCTATACTAGTTTAAGGAAAACCTTAACACTGTAATAAATATCAGCCAAATTTAGACAATCAGAAAACAATTAAAAGCTCTGTGATATCTCGAGAGTACCTTTAGATTAGAATATCCTTCACACAGGACACTGTGGGGAAAAACCAAGATTGGCACAGTGTATGCCAAAATATTGTTGGTTAAAGTCTATATTTACTTTTGGTTTGAGACATATGTAGATTTTCTTGCAAAAATTAAAGCATTTTGAGATCGCGATTTTTTACTGTCTTTCTCAAAAAACAACTTTATTCTTGCGAGAGAGGAAGAGATCCTTATTTTTTCTAAAATTTTTTTTGGGAGATCCTGACCACCCTATGCAACTTTTGAGACCTCTTAGAATGTGAAGTTCGAAGAAATTGTAATTCGATACGCCCGTATTTACATAGTTTGACAGAGAAGTTTAAAAAATCAGATACAACAATAACTACTACGTATTTGCACCAAAAACACATTAAAGATCCTCCATAAATAATAAAATAAATTGACCATTTCAGCCCTAGAAAGGACTTTGACCGAGCTTCTATTAATCAATTGTGTTGTACGTGTTATTAAATGTTTAAACACAAATGATCGAGAACTGGGCCTACAAGAACCCGGGATGCCGCGGTTCTTTAGCATAGATGGGCACTTTGCAGTACCAGTAAAATTGCAGTAAAAATAAATTTTTACTGATAATGAAATTCAATTTGCATTACCAGTAAAATTTTACTGATTACTGAAAAAAATTGCAGTAAAAATAAATTTTTACTGATTACTGAGAAAAAATTGCAGTACAAATAAATTTTTACTGATAATGAAATTCAATTTGCATTACCAGTAAATTTTTACTGATTACTGGAAAAAATTGCAGTAAAAATAAATTTTTACTGATAATGAAATTTAATTTGCATTACCAGTAAATTTTTACTGATTACTGAAAAAATTTGCAGTAAAAATAAATTTTTACTGATTACTGAAAAAATTGCAGTAAAAATTTATTTTTGCAATTTTGTTCAGTAATCAGTAAAAATAAATTTTTACTGCATTACTAAAAAAAATTGCAGTAAAAATAAATTTTTACTGATTACTGAAAATATTGCAGTAAAAATTTATTTTTGCAATTTTATTCAGTAAGCAGTAAAAATTTATTTTTACTGCAATTTTTTTCAGTAATCAGTAAAAATTTATTTTTACTGCAATTTTTTTCAGTAATCAGTAAAAATTTATTTTTACTGCATTTTTTTCAGTAATCAGTAAAAATTTATTTTTACTGCAAATTTTTTCAGTAATCAGTAAAAATTTACTGGTAATGCAAATTAAATTTCATTATCAGTAAAAATTTATTTTTACTGCAATTTTTTCCAGTAATCAGTAAAAATTTACTGGTAATGCAAATTGAATTTCATTATCAGTAAAAACTTATTTGTACTGCAATTTTTTCCCAGTAATCAGTAAAAATTTATTTTTACTGCAATTTTCTCCAGTAATCAGTAAAAATTTACTGGTAATGCAAATTGAATTTCATTATCAGTAAAAGTTTACTGAATACTGCTTCTAGTAATGCAGTAAATATTTACTGCAGTATGCCCATGTATGTTCTTTAGCTTAGGGGCCACGCACTCTACCCACTAGGCTACGGCCGCCACAAAGATCGTCCTTAGTAAAATTAAAAGCAAAATTGAGGACATGAACAAATGTAATCTAATTTACAAAATGCAATGTAAGGTTGACGAGTCCGACATATGCTAAAAAGTATGACTGAGTTCCTAAATGCATTTATGCAATACATCAGTGAATTTTACTTTGAATTGGTCCGAACCTTAAACTGCGTAACTATACTATTTTTAAGAATATCAACAGATTTGCGCAGTTTTCGTATTTGAAACTAGCACCAATGGAAAATAAAACACACTGACGCATTGCATAAATGCATTTAGGGACACAGCCTATATGTTGGTACTACCAAATCGAAACTAAAAACGAGACTTTCAGCAGTTAAATCGGACTTAAATTATATCACGAACACAAAACATCTTTAGCGGCCCACTGTCTTCAGAGCGGTTACTCTACCGACTTTGAAAGCACAAAAAATACTGCAACAAGAAAAAAATTTCGAGAGAAGATACACTATAGAGATGTTGCATATTAACACACCTACAAACACACGGATAAACTATAAAACTTATATGGATTCTTAACTGCGCTCCCATCTAAAAATCTATATATATCAAGTGCGTCGGAAGCTAATTTCATCTGGGGGGGGCAGTACAAATGGAGGGGGGGGGGCAGTACAAATGGTGGTGCAAAAAAAAGTTCACCAAAATTTCTTCAAAGAAACATGAATGTGAGTAAACAAATTTTTTATTTTAGTTTAAAATAAAAAAAAAAAATATAAAAATATATAAAAAATATTAAAATTTCATTATTTTTAAAAGTTCTTCCAATTTTAATATTAGAGATCATTCTTTAAAGGATCTTCATATGGTAATATGAAAATATAAGAAATAATGGTTGCTTTTATAAAGCAAGACTAGGTATATCTTTACATGGTTTAAATGCAATAAGGCACAAAAAGTTATATCAATTTAAATTATTCCAAAATGTTTCTTTCTGTCCTTGCGAGAAACAAACTCTTTCACCACCTCCATCGAATTCAATTCTTCGGTTTTATCTTTGTAAATGTGTATAAGTGCCGCATGAGTGAGTCGTTTCTGTGTCATAGTTGCTCGAAGATACGTTTTAAGTCGTCTTAGTGCACTAAAAGAACGCTCAGATGAAGCTGCTGATGCAGGCACAGTCAAAAGTAAAGCAATAAGTTTTTCAACTTCATTTAATAGTTTTTTTACAGGATCCGAATTTTTCGCAAATTGGGATACAATGCCACTACAATTTCAAGGTGTTTGGCCAGGCAATTGCTTCAGCAATTTCATCTGCAAAAAAGTCATCTGCATAAAGATCTATTTTTGTTTTTAGATTTTGTTCAGAAGGCACTTTTCCGTTGAAGGCTTCGATTACAATATTTTCCAACGATTCCAGAGTGTCAAGATCTGTTTAAATGTACAATAAGATTAACAAAGTGCCAGTTTACACTAGCTTCACTCAACCGACTCACCGAACGTTAAATCAAAGTGAGTCGGTTGAGTGAAGCTGGCGTAAACTTGCAAAAATAAAAAAAAAGTAAAATATCAACCTGTTTGATCGAATCTAGCCGTTATCTCATTTGAGGGAAGATCTAAAATTTCGAAATAATCTTTTCGTAGCCGACCATATAATGGCAACTGTACTGAAGGAACCGGATTTGATGTTTCTTCAAAGCGTCGAGGTGGATTTTCATCAACTAATTCACAGTAGGGGCTTTCGCATGGTCCAAAACATTGGACCAACATGGCAGATTGTACAACATGTAGTACCATGCGTAAGCTAAAACGATAGTCGAAATTTTTGGTTTTTTTTTTCTGCCGATTATACAATATTGTACAATTATATAAAATTACTGCTCAATTGTTAGGGCATCTAAAAGTTGCTTAGCTATTAGCCGGATGTGTTCTGCTTGAGAGCTTGCAATTAATGATGTTGCTTTACAAGTTGGATCGTTCGAACGCTCAATCAAATAGTCCCATTAGTTCTCTCATCTAACTTATCGTACAACATGTCGTCCAATATGGAAAGCCCCTAAGAACATGTCAAATTTTTTCTTAACAGAGTTGCAAAATTAACAAGCATTAAGCTACATACTTGTGTGTCCTGAATACATTTCTACACCGTTCATACAACCCAAATCTGAGATATCGAATATCTTTTGAGTTATAGTTTGCACAGCCATGGAATTTGATTTTCGACCGCAATTTACACGCGCCGTTTTGCTGATAACATTTTATGGGCGTAGTACAAGGGAGCGTGGCACCTCCCATGTAACCCAAATTTGAGATATCGAATAGCTTTTGAGTTATCGAATAGCTTTTGAGTTATAGTTCGCACAGCCATGGAATTTGGTATTCGACAACAATTTACTCGTGTCGTTTTACTGATGACATTTTATGGGCGTTGGGAAAGGGGGCGTGTCACCTCCCATACAACCCAAATTTGAGATTTTGAATAGCTTTTACGTTATAATTCGCACAGCCTCGGAATTCAGTATTCGACGAAATTTACTATATCGAATAGTTTTGGAGTTCCAGTCCGCACAGTCTCGGAATTCAGTATTCGAACTCAATTTACACATGAAGTTTAACTGATAACATTGTATGGTGTTTAACGCGGTAGAAATTTTTAATGAAAATTGGTTGCTAAACCGTTGATGAACCAATTTGCATTAAAAATTTCCAAAATGTTCTTGCGCTTTATCTTTAAAATGGAATCTCCCTTTTCCGATTCCACGGGAAAAATTTTCGTGATAGGGCTGAATAAAAATTATTCAAAGATAAATATCTTCTTATTTAAGGCCAAAGCCCATTTAACAAATACATACGACATAAAAGGCCGATTAACTACGCAATGATTCTTAAATCCACAAAACTGATAATTACCTGAAAAATGTTAGCGAACCTTCTTATTAAGTTCTTCTAAGATTTCCGGTTCTGAAAAAATCGTCGGGCTGTGTAACCATCGTTCGTGGTCCCATAGCCAGGTTTAACACAGTCCACTCTAATTAAAATTGTCTCTTTCAATTCCTTTTGATTTTGCTGTTCTATTTTTTGTTTGATCTTTTATTTTCCCCTGATTCAGCACACTTTTCAAACTCTTAAATTATATGCAATGTAAGGTAGATAGCCCAAACTGATAATTTTCCGCGTTTACCTTTAATAAGTACTTTTCTCATAATATTTGTTAAACTACTTTTTTAACAATAAATTTTTACTTCAAAAGATTTAAGTTTTTCAATATCGTTCATTTGAGTTGGCTTTGCTCCACCAGTTAAAACATTGCAGACCTTTCCATCGTTCATCGTGCATTGGAGTTTAAATTTCACATATAATTTTATATCTTCCTTAGCTAAAGATATTGGCTCTAATCTTTTTATTGCATTTGTATAATATTTATATTCTTGCAACGTTTTTTCAGCGGATTCCTTTACAAATTCAAATTTCATCGATAATTTTTCCATAATATATGATTATTTTCACTGATGAATCAAATGCTAGTTGGCAGGATTATAAGTGCAAAATGTGGTGCGGCATCCACGTTAAAATCTGTACCAAGGGGAACACCTCAGGGAGGAGTTCTTTAGCCTCTACTCTGGAATTTAGCAGTAAATGAACTGTTAGTCAAACTGGAACTAGAGAGGTGCATGGTGATAGCTTATGACGATGGCGTTACTATTGTTACCTCTAGAAAATACATATCTACTCTTCGAGACAATATGCAAAATTGTCTAAATACTCTAGTCAACTGGGCTATCAGCTGTGGGCTCAGCGTTAATCCTAATATAACTAAGTTAGTGGTTTTCACCAGAAAACACAATATACCTGTAATTAGTCCTCCTAAACTGGGACACAAGAGTTAGCTTCTCATATCAATCAAAATACCTGGGCTTATACTGGATAGGAAACTAAACTGGAAGCCCAATGTGCTTGAGAGAGCCAAAAAACCGAATATTGCCCTGCACTAATGCAAAAATGCGGTATGTATCGAATGCGGTGCACAACCAAGTGCAACTCACTGGCCGCTAATGCTGCCATCCGCCTAGAAGCCACCTCCCAGTGGAAAGAAGGTACACTAGGACATTCTTGCATTAAAAAATTTCTCCCTCCTATACCTAGGTCCATTGACTACATCACACAAAAACTATTATTTAACCCTCCGATGGGTGAGTCATCTGTTGCCCTGTGCAGAAACTATAATTTAACCCTCCGATGGGTGAGTCATCTGTTGCCCTTATATGCAGTACAAGGTCCTCAGGGACCTATTTGTATTTGTATGGAATTTTGTACGAAAACAATTTTTCAATTTCTTTTTTGTTTTGTTTTTTTATTATTATTTATTAATTATTAAATTTAAATTAATTCCAGAACTTTTTTTTTTATATACTAACACTATGAATTTTTTGGAGTTTTATATGAAAAAAGCTTAAATAACTATTGTTGAGTAGATTGTCCCTCGTCCAAAATATTTTCTGTGCAGGTGTTGCATCGATGCATGAATGTAGAATGCTCTGTACAAACTGAATTGTTGCAGGAATTGCAATTGGACCTAGTTTTCCGCCGGCCGTACTCAGAACGACGTAGGCGACATAAAGGTCTGTTACCTCTAGGCGCAAATGGCGGTGTAGCTGCTTCTGCTTCTGCTTCTGTAGGTCTTGATAATATCTAAAAAGACCAAAAAGGAAAAAGAACAAAAATAAGTAATTCTGCTTTTGAACATAAGAATTGATTTTTCTCACCTTTACATCAAATGCTTCCATTGCGTTCCGTATCCTTGGAAATGCGGTTATGCGATTGTTGAGCGCTTGTTCCTCTGTTTGGTACTGCCAAGTGTTTTGTCAGCATCATCAGGAATGACCGTCGTCTGTCACTTCTTCGAATTGGCTGCATTTCATTATATAAAATAAATGCTGCTAATGTAGCAACGTCCACCATATTATAAAACATGGCCAGTGGCCAGCAGTTTGTTGAGTGCTTGCATGTATACGTGCCAAGCATCTGGTCCATTCCTATCTGGTATCAACGCCTGATTTGTTGGCGTTGTAGTCCAAAATTGCAAAACCAAACGGTTTCTGATTCTTAGATAGCATGTCCACACAGCAAGTATAATGTTGTGTGGACAGCAAAATGACCGCTTTGTTCTTCTTGGGCACATATGAACACAGCGCTACATCGCCTTCGTTGAAGCCGAACAATGTGCTGTTGACAGGACGCATACGATTTTTTTGGAACTCCTGTGGCACAAATGTCTTATTCGAGTGCACTGTTCCAACAAATGCAGTTTTCTTCCTGATCAAAATACGCACCAATTCCAAAGTGGAGAAGAAATTGTCAGCATAAATTGTGCGGCCTGCATCCAAATAACTCTGCGCAAGTTGAAGTACAACATTCTACCCTTGATTGACCTCTCGTGTTTGGTCAGGCAATTTACCAGAGTAAATTATTCCATTGACAGGATAAAATGATTTCGAGTGGCACAACCACCATACCTTTATACCAAACTTGGCAGGCTTCGGCGGAATGTATTGTGTGAAGCGGGTGCGGCCTCTGTATAGGAATAAGTGCTCAACGGTCAGTGCATCATGCGGAGTGTAAGCTTCTGCCAAGTTTGACTGTAACATTTGCCAAACATCATCAATAGCCGCAGTTTTGATTCTGGTTAGTCGCTGCTTTCACGTATTTCCATTGTCGAATCTAAGACATTGTAGCATGCATCTGAAGCGATCATACGATAATGCAGCTTTGTATATTGGACTGCGCGTTGTGCCCCATAGGTCTGAAGCAGGTTCAGTATTCGATTTGGTGAGTCCAGCATACAAAATAATAGCCAAAAAGGCATCGAACTCCTTCAAAGTGATTGTTTTCCATTCTTTTGTGTTCGTTGGATTTTCCAAATTCCATGCAGCTGTCACTTCACGGCCTTTTCGATTTGTTTCGCGTATTATGATGTACGCCATGTCTTCGGTGAATATCGAGCGGAAAATGGTAAAGCGATCATGTGTGGTTCCTACTGGTCCCGGTTTTCTCCTTGTGAAGTCGAATACGTTATGGGCACGAGTGCGGGAAGTCGGTGGTGCATTTTTACTCCATTTGGTGCCATCTTTGGAAATTAAGTAATTGTCACTTGTTTCAGTTTCTTCCTCTTCATCATCGTCGTCATCACTAATATCTTCATTGATCTCTACATCTGCTTCACTTTCGGTATCAGAATCGTCAACATGAAAATTTGGTTGATATGTCAAGTCATCTTCTGCACCTTCAAGATCAAATGCAGGAGCATCAACTTCATCCTCCTCACTCATGAAGTCTGCAAAACTCCCATCCACTGCATTTCTTTCTTCCTCACTCATTTGCTGGTAGCGTGTACTACGACGTACCACCATTTCAGCAATATCTAAATTTATATCTGCCATTGTATTTTCTTTATGTAATTCAGTATAAAACTTAGCACATGATATTTTCTTCTCACTGTGTAAACTTTGTATGATTCGGTTTACGAAACTGAAGCCGCTTTTATACTCTTTTTCTACGTTAACCTGTGTTCAAGCATACAGCAGGCAATAAAATTCAAAAAGGGATGGATCGTTTGTTATATTTTCTAGCAAAGGCACAATAAAAATAGTCCAAAAGGTACCTTAAATTCGAAGAATACATTTGTGATGTGTTCAAACAATAAAATAATTCAAAATTCAAAAAGGGTTGAATTTCCCCAGACAGGCAACTATGTTTTCAAGGAAAGGCCAACAATAATCTAGAAAGCGCCTAAAATTCAAAGAACACGTTTGTGATATGTTCAAATAATTAAACAAAACCAAGCCAAAATAAATTGCATTTACTAACAATTTCAGGCAATTTCAGTACAAGGTCCCTACGGACCTTTTCACCCTTTCCCGTACTAACACCTTTAAACCCTTATTAATCCTAAACTATTGGTCGGATCGCCTTGATTTTCTTTATAAACGATTCTGCATAAAATTCACTTGGAATACACATAAAGGTCGGGTATATCTAACATAGACTATCAAGGAGTAATTTCAGTTTGAGAATGAAAAAGGTCGCAAGGGACCTTCTCATCCATCGGAGGGTTAAAAGGAAGTTCGATGTATCCATTCCCTCTCGAGAAGAGTGGGAACTAGGAAACCGTTCACCTCACAATGCCATTGAAATCTTTACTGATGGATCAAAACTAGATGGCAAAGTAGGTGGAGGGGTCTACTCCTACAATCTCCCTGATAATTGCAGTGTATTTCAAGTTGAAATCGCTGCTATACATGAAGCGTTAACTTGGCTTCAGGTAAATGAGATATCTTCCATGGATATTTGCGCATACTACAGGGTTGCCCATATTCGACGGACCCATGTTTTTTTTTAAAAATCAAAGAAAAAAATAAAAATTTGGCGGTTGGCAATCTTAATCATTTAATTTGTTCCAAGTAGATTTGTTTACATCAATTTTTGAATATGATATCTCTCAAATGGCCGCCTCTGGCGTTGATGGCGTATTGTGCCCTTTTTGCAGCATTTTCCATCGTTTTCGCCAACATTTCGGCCGGAATAGCGGCTATTTCTTCACGAATGTTGTCCTTGAGCTCTTCTACGGTCCTTGGCTTGTTAACGTAAACCTTTGACTTCAAATATCCCCACAAGAAGAAGTCAGGCGGCGTCAAATCGGGCGAACGCGGTGGCCAGTCCAAATCACCACTTTTCGACATCAAACGGCCCGGAAACAAATTTTTCAGAAAATCGATTGTTATGCGACTTGTGTGCGGTGGAGCGCCGTCTTGTTGAAACCAGAACTGCCTCATACGCTTTCGACGAATAATTGGCATCACAAAATTGGTCATCATGTCGCGATAACGCTCCTGGTTGATGGTAACAGCATGGCCATTTTCATTTTGGAAGAAAAACGGCCCAATGACCGTTTTCGCACTAACGCCGCACCAAACTGTGACTTTTTCGTCATGAAGAGGCACTTCTTGAATCTCCTGAGGATTTTCAGTGGCGTAAATACGGCAATTTGCTTATTAACGGTCCCCATTCAATCAATATGGATCCAGGATCCATATGGTAGGGATCCTTACAGGGACTGCCTTATTGGCAGACACGCTCAAAGATTGAACATACCCCAGAACGACTTCTGCAGAAGCTGTAGAGATGAGGAGGAGGAAGAATCTGCATTACATTTTCTCAGCACTTGCCCAGCGCTGGCTCAAAAACGATTCCTCCACGTGGGCAACTGGTTCTTCAATGACCTTGACGAACTCTCAGAATATTCGGTTTACTGAATCCTAGGCTTAGTAAACAGCTCAAATTAGTTTAAATAGAGATAGGAAAAATTAAGGTTTGGTATCACAATGGGCCTCATTGGTCTTAGTGTGTCTCGTGTGGAACAAACGATGTAATAAAAACAATATCATCAAAATATTTATGAACTTTTAAAAGTACTGCTTGTGTCGATGTTGATGGTTCATTTGTAAAATAAGTATCTTCATTCCATCTTTGCTTAAATATTTGTTGACCCGATGGTTCGTCCATGCCCAATTTACAAAATAAATTCCTTACCATTAGCATTGCTTAAGTTTTCACATGTAAATGTACAATTATGTTCGCGTAACGCAACGCAAGGTGGCCGTAGCAAATGCCACGTGAATTTCTGCTGTATGGGCCTTGTGTGTATCTGGTTATGCACCACGTAACGAAGCTTAGAACAGTATAGATAAAAACAGAATCTTATCTTACAACCTTAAGATAAACGTATAACAAATAAAAAATTCAATTTGATTTTGAACTTACGTCGGATATACTGGTCTTGTGACAGCCAGTGTTGTCACTTTATCACAACTGTGGTAAATCTACTGTGGATCTACCACTCTTTTGGACTCTACCACTTTTACCATTTTTTTGCAATTTCCCAATTTCTACGTCCTTATGCAAAGGAAATAATCGCTGCTGAATTAAGAATTTTTTTTTTATTTTATTTTATTTTATTTTTATTTATTTGTTTTATTTTCATATAGCATTAGTACAAATAAGAACTAAGTTCTTTTACAGTACAACATATAAGTATAAATTAACAACACTATTTATGTATATAAACATATATATTTGGATATAACAACAATAAAAATTTATTAGAGAATTGGAGATTCGCACTCCAAAATTAGATCTAATATAATATTATAACCAATATAAACACTATAAGGGCCAGTTTTTCAGTACAAGTTTAAACTTTAGTCAAATTAAACCTAGCTTAACTCACAAACATTGGACGTTTCAACTCGGTTTAACTAGATATGCTAAAATATCTATATAAGCCAATTTAACTTAACCCTCCGTGTGTCTAGTGTAACGATATCGTCACCATACTTTTTACGACATAGTTGTATCTCAGACATGTGCAATGGGCGACAGTTGGTATCTCCTCCTAAAAGAACTTTGAAGCTTTGTATCAACACCTGCCAATCCGCGTCAGTTTCGGTTTAGTCGTTTGTCCGTACTGTAAGTGCAAAGTGGACCGACTACGAAATCGTTACATTAGCCACAGGACGTGATTTTTTTTACTATTTTTGGTAAGTAAAAAATGTTGTTATTTTTGCTATAACTGAAGTAATTTCGTCATATTTTTTACTTTTTCTAATGTACGAATAATGCAACATAAAAAAAAACGTTTTTTGAAAAAAGAAAAGTGTCCGAAATTTTTATTTTTTTCAAAAAAAAATTTTTTTTACCTATAAATAACGTTGAAAAAACGTGTTTGTGTGTATACAACAACAAATTATTATAAAAAAGCATGTGTTTTTTGTTTGACATTTATTTGTAGAAAAACAGAGAGTATAAATAATATAGAGGTGTCAGTTTGACTTTGAATGTGATTTCACTCAATTCATATTGAACAAGCGTCCGGAGAATAGAAGAAAAAACAGAAATAATTATGCTTTGCCTCAGCGTTTGTTTTGACGCTGCCTATACTTTTCTATAAGTGCGTATGAAAGAACTGCTGAGGCAAAAGCATAATTATTTTTGTTTTGTTCTTCTATCCTCCGGACTTCGAATTAAAACTCTATATTATATGTACTCTCTGGAAAAGAGTAGTAATTTTTATATAATTTAGTAATAATTTTTTTTCAAAATTTTTGAAAATTTCTGAACATTAATGCCCCTAGGGGGGTGTTTATCCAATAAAACCTTCAATTTCTTTAAAAATTTTTTACTCGAAAAAAGCCAATTTTCAAGTTGCAAAATAATTATTGTTTTTGAAACGGAGCCAAATCTGGGTAGGTTTTTTTAAAAACATATATATGAAGCTTTAATCCCTACAATATTTTTCCTTAATATCAATTAGGGCCGGAGATATGAATTTTGGACTAAAAATTGAAAAATGCTCGTTTTCGGCTATTCCGAATTTTTTGGCGTAAAACTGAGTGAACATTTTGGCCAAAACACTTTCATTTAATTAAAATGTTTATTTAAAACCAAAAAAAAAATATTTTGACCAAAAATTATTTTTGAAGGAGTTAAAAAATGGTTTTGACGATATCGTTACACTAACCACAGCGCGTAGGCAAATACTAACTAGCCTGACGGAGGGTTAAACGAATGCTAAAATTCGTTTAACTTAAATTGACATAAATTATCATATAATGTGTTTCATTTTTGCCTAAACTGAGTTTAAACGTCCAATGTTAAAATAAAATTAATTGTTTGTGCTATGATTGCTTTTTATTTTTGATACTAATAGCCTTATTCTGTAAGGCTTATTCAATTGTAAGTATTTATATTCTAAAATGTAAACGAAAGCTCATAACTTGACAAAACTGTCAACATCAGAAAAAATATTCACAAAAATTAATTTTGCGAAAACATTTTGGATGTTTCCAACTCCATGGACCAAAATAATGCAACATAAAACACTAGTTTAACAATGATTATACAGTTGTCAATCACCAGAATAAGGCTAAAAATGAAATTTTTAATAAATAATTGCTTGTAAAATGTAATCATTTGTGTAGTTATATTGTTACTAAGTCAACGTTTAATTCAAAAATTAAATCAAGGTTATAATTTTGAGCTTTAGTTCAAATAATTTATGAAAGAAAGCAACAATAACAACAACTCTGTATAAAGTTGTTAATGTGTTATTTCGTGAATCAAAAAGATTTGGCTGATAAGTAATTATGATGAAGTTTTCAATAAAACAGAATATTAAATTAAATTGTCTAACTTCTAAAATAATCAAAAACATCTGAGCAGCATATTTAAGACTCCAGCGCTGTTAACAAATATTTTTCCCTTAAGTTGTGCTCACAGTTGTCAAAAATTAGTACATTAAAATATTAGTATATTGAAACATTACAGTGACAATATTTATTATAAAATACAATACTGTTCTTATGCCTTCATATTTTTATTTTAATAAAACTTAGAACTTTAAACAAAAAATACTGGCTTTGAAAATTTTTCGAAACATTTCAAGAATAGCGACAGTTCTAATTTTTATATTTTTTTTTTTCGAATTATATGGATTTTGACCTCCTAAATCGAAATCCGAAAATTTCAGGCCGCTCGCTCGCATTTGGTGTAGGAGTTAAAGGCCTCCAAAGTTGGAAAAAATTACCTAAAAATGTAGCTAGTTTTTCAGTTTTCCAACAAAACTAAGCTTTATGGGTATGATCTTTCGTTAAAAAAGTTATAAATTAAAAATTTATGTATTGATTTTTATGTTTGATACCTCGTTGAATAGTTACTGGCATCACCTTTGTTTGGGTATTCATAAAGAAATTGTTTCAGATTTGGATTAAGGAGGCCACAATCCATATAATCCTTAAAAAAAAATATTAAAGAAGAGAGTTGTCGCTATTCTTAAATTATTCCACCACTTATCCTATACTCAATCTACCACTATTTAAAATTTTCAAGTGACAACACTAGTGATAGTTACATTTTCATAGCAACAGCTTATGTGCGGTAAATTTGCTGATAAATTGTTTCTTTTAACGCATAATTTTTTTTTTTTTTGTCTTTTGTTTTTAGTGCGGTAAACTTAATTTTGTTTTTTAAACAAAAGCAGCTGAGTTGAAGTTTTTTAAGTATTTGTAAGTCTGCATAATCAACACGAAATTATCTACACGCAGTCTGCCATTTGCTTCAGCCACCTTGCGTTGCGTTACGCGAACATAACTGGGTGAAATTATGTACTAACTATCCATAGAACAGTATGATTCATCATTTTTTGCAAATTAACTTTTGCACCAATTTCAGTGACAGTAATACTTTCGGGATAACTATCTTTCTTAGCATGTCTAATTTTTTCATAAGGTGGATAATATTTGTCACCAAGAAACATTTTATTGTAAGATCTTTGGTCTTCATATTTTGATTTTTTAAATCCTAAATCCATGTACATGGCCAAAGCACCGTTTTGCATTCTCAATTGCTCAGAATTTATGGAGCATTCAAGTTTACGTTTTTTGGTTGTTGCTTGAGCTGATGAATTACGATCGTAATTATTACAAAGTTCTACGACACGTCTTCGTTTCGTTCTCTCAGAAATCTCACTTAAGCGCGGACGACCACTTTGAAGTTTACTTGAAGTGGTTTATTTATCGATTTTGAAATTAAGGCTTTACAGATAACTTTTCGTTAACCCTTTTAGGGCCAAGGGACACCGGTGTCCCAAAAATATTTTTGTTCATCAGAACTTATCCTAAAGTCCAAAAATGTTTCTTATTTCACTATAGTATTTTGAAAATAGTAAATAAAGCATTTTCGATTTGGCAAGCCGGTTTGAAAATCAGCTGTTCGAAATTGAGCGCAACTAAAATTACGTTGCGCGAGTTAGTGTTGTGAGTTAAACATTGCGACATTACAACTCGTATTATTTGCTTATTTATTATTATAAATTTATATTTCTTTATTCAATAGCCTTGCTGAAATTATTATTGGAATAACTCATTACGGCACCATGGACTTTCATTTAAGAGATGATAAGATTTTGGAACTACTTAAGGCTGAGGTTAGCGAGGAGGAGGACGTACTGGCTCTTAATGTGGAAGATAAAATTTTTATCGATAAAGATATTGATGTTGGAGTTGAAGTTTTGCAAATTGAGAAAGGAAACTGCGCCATTGAAAATTTCTTAGAACTTGCCAAAATTCCTGATGAAAATATCAGATAGAGACATCATTCGTATATTCCACATACATTTGAAAAAAACGATTACATGTTTGGTAAAATTAATATTTTTGAAAGCGAAAGCTCAACTGTAGGAATGCCTGCAAACATTTTATACGAGTGCACCCAGTTCGAAACATTAATTGATATTTGATTTCGGAATCCAGTCAGTATGCACAGCAAAATGGAAGAAGATTTGCTGTTGGCAGTGCATAAATGAAATCATTTTTAGGAATGAACTACCAAATGGGCTATCATATATTACCAACTATGAAGAATTATTGGTCAACTGAACCGGATATGGCTGTACCTTATATTGCAAATATTATGTCTCGCACTCGGTTCGAGAAAATCCGCATTAACTTTCATTTTGGCAACAATGAAAATCAACCTAAAAAAATGCTGCCAGTCATGAAAGGGTATATAAGGTAAAACCCATAATAGCCCATTTCAATCAATGATTTCAAGCAACAATGAACAATACCAAATACCAAGCAATCGATGAACACATGATAAAATTTAAAGGCCATAATGTATTAAAACAATACATAAAAAACAAGCTGGTAAAATGGAATTCACGGAATCAATTGGATCCTTTGGATGTGAAATATATTTCAATAATTTTTTTAATCGCCCTCATCGCAACTTGAACTTATTAAGCGGAATGTAAGAACGTGTGGAACAGTCAGAGTGAATAGAAAAAATCTTCCAAAGACATACCATTAAACAAGAATGTGAGAAGGGGAGACATTTTTTCGGTTAACTCTCAAGGCTTGGTATTTATGAACTGGATGGACAACAGAGGAGTTCATATGTTTACAAATTTTATATCAAGATTTAATTGGTAATTTTACATCTCGTAAAAGATAAGCTCCATCTACATCTGTTGCTTCGAAAAAACGAATTCAACCAAATATCTCTACTCCCAATCATGGAATTGAAAAAGAAAGTTTTCGTAAACGATGAGTAAATTGTGCCAAATCGGATATTGAAAATCGCACTGCAAACGTTTGTAAAACATGCAAAGTGGAAACCAGCTGAGTGCCTTAAATTCTCGCTGTGATGATTTTGAGCGGCTACGAGAAAATTTAATCAGCAGCAATAACAGCACTCAAAGCAGCAACAAAATCACTGATTTTACTTCGGATGCTGTTTTATTTGGTCTCCCAGTGTCTAATGAAGAAAATTTAAAAAGCTCATTTAATCGTATTTGCCACTACATCGACTTTCAGCCACCTGTTATAAAAGACATTTTTCGGGTAAAATAAATTCAGGGCAACCCAAACTCATTTGTGATTATCAAATATTTTTCACCGTTTGATAGAAATCGTGTGCTCAAAGCATTTGGGGCTTATCGTAGACGAACTAAATCCGCAGTCAATTTAAGAGATGCTGGATTTGACTTTAACAACAACATATATCTTCATGAGAGCCTTAATGCAGAAAGCCGAAAACTTTTGCTAGCTGCGATTGCTTGTAAGAGCTAAAATACTATTTTCAACGCTTTTTCCTTTCGTGGCTCTGTGTTTATCAGAAAAGAAAAAGGCGCTGAAAGCATTCTCATCAGTAATGTGGAAGAACTACACTACAATCTTCAAAAGGCTTGATCGGATACTACGGATGCTAGCAGTTAAATATTTATCTTTTATACGTATATTTATTCTTCTTGTTTTTTTATTATTTCTTCATTTTCTTCTATCCTACTCTAACTTCTTATTAATCGCACTCTCCTCGTTGTTCTTATGTCAGGCTCTAGCTATTCACCTATTGCCGGTGATGAAAACCAAAAAATTTTAATACAGGTCTTATGCAAACAACGTACTGGCCTTAATGTAGTTAATTTTAATGCCCGTAGTTTGAACATGGCTAAACTTGACTACATAAAATATATATTTGAAAACTCACTCGTTGACATTTTTTGCATTTCGGAAACGTGTCTATGCAATAATATATGTGATGCTATCTTTAACATTAATAATTATAGTTGGGCTGTGGCCGTGTACAAAAAGACAAAAACTTTTATGTTTAGCTTTTTGGTTTTTTTATTCTTATATTTCCGATATTTCGGCTCACTTTGTGGGCCTTCATCAGGGCTAAAAATTTTTATAAAAACACGTAACATTAATCACATTGAATCACATGAAAATCACAAATAATTTTACCATAAAAATTGGATATTAAATTTAAAACATTAAAAAATTTTTAAAACAGGAATGATTTTAACATTTTTAATTTGCAAAAAAAATTTTTATTTTTGTTGAGCTGCTTATTATATATGTTTGCTGCCTTCATCGTGCACCGAGTTTATATTTTGTCAAGTATTTGTAAACATGCGAGCAATTGTCGGTGTCTGTTTTATAGTTCAATCTTGTTGTTGTTGGTGTGTTTAATATGTGGAGCATCTCTAGTGTATACCTTCTCGCATAGTTAGTCTCTTGTTGCACAATTTTTGTTGTGCAGAAGTCCGGTGCGTGATTGTTGTCTATACAGTGGGCCGCGAGTGCTGTTTTGTGTGGATGGTTTGATTTTAAATCTGATTTATGTGATGCTAATCACGTTTTCAATTTTAATTTTGTTGTACCAACATATACCTTATTGCATATGTTGGACCCGTCACCTTTGCATTTTATTTTATAAACGAGATTACATTTGTCCATGTCATCCAATTTACTTTTCGTCTTGCTATGAAACATTTTTAAAGTGTTGTTTGTTTTTGGTGCAAGTACGTAGTTAGTTTTATTAAATATATCCGATTTTTTTAATTTTTCTGTAAATCCAGGCACATAAGTAATTCCTTTGTATATTTTTGGTTCCGATACTCGTTCATTCTTTCTTTGGTTAATGTTGTTGCTCTTAAATGTTTTTAATAATCGCGTGATGGTGTGTGGTGGAAAGTCGTTGTACTCTAAAATTTTTCTAATGCGTGAAGTGTTGCTTTTATGAAATATGTCGTCGCTGATATTGAAAACTCTATGTATGAAATTTTTCGCTGTATTGAAAATTGTATTTTTGGGGTGTTTAGAATAAAAATTTATCAGTCTACCCGATGCAGTAGGTTTCTGATGCCAATCCGTTTTCAATATGTTGTTATTTTTAATAACTATAGCGTCCAAATACGGCAACCTGTCATCTTTTTCTTCTTCTATAGTGAATTTTATGTAGTTGTTGCACTTGTTCAGTGTGTTTAATGTGTTGTCTACTTGTCCCGTTTTAACTATTGCAAAGATGTCGTCTACGTACTTGGTGAGAAGTCGGGGTTTCTGGCTAATGTTGTCCATGAATCTGTCCAGAATCTCTTCCATTACAATATCTGCTATAATTGGCGATATTGGTGAGCCCATTGGCATTCCTTTTAATTGGCTGTACATTTTGTTATTGTATGTGAAGTAATTATTTTCTTTTGTACAAAATCTTAGGCTCCGATGACTAAAATCAGTTTCCCCTGTTCAACATTATCGCGGAGGGGGAGGACTGTGTAAAAACAATTGGCGACAAAGATGAGCAGGAAAAGGCGCGAGTGAAGCTTACGACATTAATTGAACGGCACGTAAGAGATTAAAATCAACAGATAGAGACGCGTACGTAATCAGCATTACAAAAGAGACAAGCGAATTTTTAAAACAAAACAAAAACATTATCGTTGTTGAATCAGACAAAGGAGGCAAAACAGTTGCCATGTATAAAAAAGATTATGAGGAGAAAATGCAAGCAATATTGAGAGACGGCTGGACATACAAAATAATTAGAAGAGACCCAACGTCTACATTACAACAAAAAAACAATAATTTTGTCGAGACACTGTTTAAAAAAGGTATTATAAATAAGGTAGACAAGATAAAAATGACAACATACACGGCAACTATACCCAGAATTTACGGACTGCCTAAAATACATAAAAGCCATATACCACTACGGCCGATTTGTTCATCTATGAACTCTCCATCATATGACCTTTCTAAATACATGGCGAACATATTAAAATCATTGACGGTCAACTCCAAATATAATATAAAAGACGCTATCGAATTTAAAAACAAGGTTAACAACACTTATATATATGACAATGAGGCGATGGTGTCATTTGACGTGGTTTCTCTTTTTCCCAGCTTACCGGTGGAATTTGCACTAAAGACAATCGAACGACAGTGGGACAAAATTGAACTACAAACCAAAATTCCCAAAAAGCTTTTTTTGGAAATCCTAAGATTTTGTACAAAAGAAAATAATTACTTCACATACAATAACAAAATGTACAGCCAATTAAAAGGAATGCCAATGGGCTCACCAATATCGCCAATTATAGCAGATATTGTAATGGAAGAGATTCTGGACAGATTCATGGACAACATTAGCCAGAAACCCCGACTTCTCACCAAGTACGTAGACGACATCTTTGCAATAGTTAAAACGGGACAAGTAGACAACACATTAAACACACTGAACAAGTGCAACAACTACATAAAATTCACTATAGAAGAAGAAAAAGATGACAGGTTGCCGTATTTGGACGCTATAGTTATTAAAAATAACAACATATTGAAAACGGATTGGCATCAGAAACCTACTGCATCGGGTAGACTGATAAATTTTTATTCTAAACACCCCAAAAATACAATTTTCAATACAGCGAAAAATTTCATACATAGAGTTTTCAATATCAGCGACGACATATTTCATAAAAGCAACACTTCACGCATTAGAAAAATTTTAGAGTACAACGACTTTCCACCACACACCATCACGCGATTATTAAAAACATTTAAGAGCAACAACATTAACCAAAGAAAGAATGAACGAGTATCGGAACCAAAAATTTACAAAGGAATTACTTATGTGCCTGGATTTACAGAAAAATTAAAAAAATCGGATATATTTAATAAAACTAACTACGTACTTGCACCAAAAACAAACAACACTTTAAAAATTTTTCATAGCAAGACGAAAAGTAAATTGGATGACATGGACAAATGTAATCTCGTTTATAAAATAAAATGCAAAGGTGACGGGTCCAACATATGCAATAAGGTATATGTTGGTACAACAAAATTAAAATTGAAAACGCGATTAGCATCACATAAATCAGATTTAAAATCAAACCATCCACACAAAACAGCACTCGCGGCCCACTGTATAGACAACAATTACGCACCGGACTTCTCCACAACAAAAATTGTGCAACAAGAGACTAACTATGCGAGAAGGTATACACTAGAGATGCTCCACATATTAAACACACCAACAACAACAAGATTGAACTATAAAACAGACACCGACAATTGCTCGCATGTTTACAAATACTTGACAAAATATAAACTCGGTGCACGATGAAGGCAGCAAACATATATAATAAGCAGCTCAACAAAAATAAAAATTTTTTTTGCAAATTAAAAATGTTAAAATCATTCCTGTTTTAAAAATTTTTTAAATGTTTTAAATTTAATATCCAATTTTTATGGTAAAATTATTTGTGATTTTCATGTGATTCAATGTGATTAATGTTACGTGTATTTATAAAAATTTTTAGCCCTGATGAAGGCCCACAAAGTGAGCCGAAATATCGGAAATATAAGAATAAAAAAACCAAAAAGCTAAACATAAAAGTTTTTGTCTTTTTGTACACGGCCACAGCCCAATTTTTATCAACAACACACGAAGAAGGCCGATAAAACAACAACATTAATAATTATATATTGTACAGAAACGATCGGACTGAAAAAAAAGGCAGAGAAGTTGCTATTTACTGTAAAACCACCCTTAACTCTAAAGTTGTAGGTAAATGCAGTGGACCAGGTATTGCATTTTTAAATTTATGGTTATGGGATAATAGTACTAAAATATTTTTGTCATGCGTGTATAATCCTAATAAGTGTTTCTCTGTTGATCCTCTGTTTTCTGCTTTAACAAGGAGTATTCTTCAATATTACACAATATTATCTCCAATGAAACTTGTAAGTTTTTACTGTATGATAATTTATCGACAGTAGGTAGGGCTATCAGTTGTAAATGATACAGTACCCACGTGGTACTGCAATAATTTCACTCCTAGTCTACTTGATTATTCTATTTTTTCTGATCTTCCAGTAGTTTCTCTATTCGATCAACTCTATTTTTTTATCTAACCACGACTTAATCTTTTGTTCGTTAAATGCTGATTTGTCTCTTAATGCAATTTCTAATAATTTTTCTTTCCGTGATTTTAAACATATTAACTATCAGTCCCTGTTCCTCGATGTGTCAATGTTATCTTTCAATGAATGTTGGCTTCATCATACTATAAACGATAAGCTTATGTCTCTTTTAGCACCGATTACATATATTTTTGATAAACATGTACCGCTTTGTACGACAACCGTGAAAAATGTGTCTTGTCCCTGGTTCACCCAATACGTGTCTAATAGCATTGAAAAAAAAGAAAAAATTACATAAAATATGGAAAATCAGACCATCTCCTGAAAATTGGGAATCTTTTCGCTTTGCTAGAAATGAAGCTGTTCTTTTAGTAAGACAGGCCAAAACACGATTTTTTCTGAGAAACTAGATTTATCCCTTAATTCCAAAACGTTGTGGAACAACATAAAACGACTTGGGTTATGTAATAAAAATCGTAATGAATGCAATGAAGATCCTGAGATTCTAAATAATTTTTTTGTTGATATTTTTTGTACCTCTAATGATATCTCTACGCTTTCCTGTGACAACCTGACTATACCACAGTCTTTTAAGCTTGAAACGGTTAGTGAAATCGATGTTGGAAACTGTGTTATGCAGATAAAATCAAATGCAGTTGCAGAAAATGGCATTCCCATGAAATTCTTTAAACTTTTACTGCCTCACATAATAACTTCTCTTACGCATATTATAAATCATTGCTTTATAACATCCTCCTTTCTCTACATGTGGAAAATGGCCATCGTTACACGTATTGTCCTACGAAACTTAAGAATGTCTGCTAGTGTCACTCTTACTGAAATTAAACGTAGATTAGTCATACATCTAATTTTACCAATCAGTTCTTATTCAGACACAGTTTATAGTAAACTTGGCGCATCTTCCCAGTTAAAAATTCAAATTGCATTTAATTACGCCACGCGCTATGTGTATGGTCTCCGAAAATACGATCGTTTGTCTCGTTTCCGAAATGCAATACTAGGATGCGACATAACTGCTTACCTAAATGCTAGAAACTGTATTTACCTGCACAAACTAATCCATGGGAAAACTCCTTGCTACCTGCATGAAAACCTTCAGTTTTGTATGTCAAGTAGAAGCCATGTTCTGATAGTTCCGAGGCACAACTCATTAAACTCTTCCCACCTGTTTTTTCTCATTAACGCCATTAGGTTGTGAAATGCTTTGCCACGATGGCTTAGGGAGGTCACTGGGAGAGGTCCTTTAAGGCAATCTATATTTTCATTTTTCTCTACTCAATAGCTTTTCACTTCCTTACTTCTCTATGTTATCAATTCTTTGTTTCAGAAACTTTTAATCTTTACTTAACTTTAATTCCTTTTATTTTTTATATTCTTTAAAATAAAAAATAATATAAGGCCAATATTGTTTAAAAATTAAGGTCGTTATTTTTGATTCTGTTTTAAATAGTTATCATTCTTAATTTTTAACATTAATTTTAATTTTAAATTTTTCATTTTCATTTTAATATTAATTTTAATAACATTAAATGTAAATTAATTATATTTATCCATTTATGTTGTACTATAAAAGAGCAAAGCTCTTATTTTACTTATGATTACTTTAATAAATAAAATAAATTAATAAAAATAAATAAGTAAATAAGTGCACCTATGCTTAACAGAAAACAGAAACTACTTTGCTGCATATCATTAATAAATATAAACCGTATATATTTAATTCATTTTTTGCTAATCCATATCTTTGTTACATTCAAAGCTCTATCAATAAGTAACAATAAAATATTACCTTTAAGGACCATAGGGACACCCATGTCCCAAGAAATTACAAGAAAACTTAAGATTGTTTATAATTGTTTTTAAATATGCTTAATTGAAGTTAATTTAACCATTTGATGATCTCAAAAAATTTGTTTCATTTCTGGAAACCTAGTGGTCTTCAAAGGGTTAAGGCTCTTTTCTTCTATTTGTGGTTCCTAAGTTAAAAAATGCGTAAACGTAAATATAAGTTGGAGTTAAGGTTAAGCTAAAAGGTTAATCTTATTGATTAAAATTGTAACATACCGAATCCTCAACACATCTATTTAGGTTAAAACAAGATTCTAGAAAATTCGAGTTAGACTTTTCAAACTTATTCCGTAATCTTCTGCTTGATTTCCATAGGAAATTTAACTTGAATTCCAAATATTTCAATTGTTGCTCCAGTGCATCATCATTAATTGTTTTCATAGAATTATCTGTAACAAACTTTATCATTTCATCAATTTTTTGCTACGCGCCAACTTGCTTGCAGCAAGCTACACTTTAAAAAGATCAATATTTTTAATTGCAGGTTCCATTTTAAAATTAAATTATTTTTTATTGCACGTAAACATATATAATCATAATTCAAATTAATTCAACACTTTTATAATTCACCGCAACCTTATTTATTGATATTAAATTAGTTTTTTATCGGACTTTTGTTTTCTTTTCACTTTTTGACCGTTCGAAATAAAAATCACGTGCTAATTAGTAAAAAAGCTCTATCAACACACTTGCGTTCGTTCATTTGCATTTTCCATCCTTAGTCTTCGGATTATTTCGATCAATTATCAATTCATCTGTCTTTAAAAATTGAGCTGGAAACATATATAATGGGTGCGCATGATTTACAACAACAGTTGCTGAATGTCTCTGATTTGTGCATGGTATAAAGATAGAGGTAGCTACAGCGCTGACTGTGCTCTCTTTCCATATTGCCATGTCTGTCAAATTCAGCTGTGTGGCGAATGAAAACAAAAAAAAAATAAATAAAAAGTTTTGCTTCGTTTTGACATTTCCGGCAGTATGCCCTCATCTGGTGCATTTACCTGTATTCTTCTACCATGGATTTGTGTTGTAGAAAATCGTTTTTCATATCAGTTTTGGCAACCGGAAAAATTATTTTGCCAAGAGACAATATTTAGAAAATTTTGGCGAAAAAAACCTTTTAGCTAATATAGTAAATTGGCCTAGAGCACGTAAACCAATTTCAATCGATTCCCAATCAAACATCTTGAATGAAATGGTTTTGGCTAAAAAACTTTTTTAGCCAAGCTAACATCAATTTTGGCCAAGCAAGCAAATCGGCCTAGATAACAAGACTAATGTTAATCAATTCCCTACCAATGCTAGAATAATATGTTTTTGGCCAAAAAATTACTTTTGACCAAGTTAACATATTGGTATTGGCCAGTAATGGTATAGATATATAGTTAGGGAGTTATAAAAATTTTATCAAAATCTGTACAGTCGTTTAAGCGTGAAGGAATGAAATCATACCTCTAGCTTGTAGATGTGCTGGACAAAAGAACTAGTATGAATATTGCACGGCGAAAAATGATATACAACCGCGTATTGCAAGTAGGTGCACCTAAAAACTTATTTTTAATTTAGTATTTATATTTTCCCTCAATATTTAAAAAAATTTCAGATATGTTTTTTGATATACCTATTTTTTATTCACCTGCTAAAGTTTTCAAAGATTTTTTCTTTTAGCATTAAAAACACAAATATTTAAATAAATCGCCAACATTTTTTAGTTATAGTAAACAACAAAAACAAGACATTTTTGGCAAGCAAAAAACATATTTTCACTATTTTTTTACTTCGATTACATTCTTATAAAACCAAAAGAAGTGTAGCGCTAACAAGATAGGTAGTGAAAATAACTTATATTCTGAAATTATTTTCGTAAAATAATTGTCAACTTTGATGTCTTTGTGTGTCTAAAAAATTTCTGAACTATTTTGATTGGTTTCTCTTATCTGGAGTATTAGCTGTCGACAAGTACACACTTTTTGGAATATTGATAATTGAACTGTTTTATACTTATGACCACGAATACAGATCTCTTTTTAGCTCTTAGATCTTAGTTTTTAGCCTTAATGTAACTAAAAATGGGCGGGGAGCGAAGAAAATCAGAAAAGGCAAATTATGGGTGCTATATTATACACTATACTAACATACATATGTGTTTATTGCAGATATTTTCGACATTTCCTTGAAAGAAAAGCATCTTCGCCTAGATCAACAAAAGACTGACAAGTGGCATGTGTTCGCTGACAATGAAGTCATTTTGAAGAAAGGCTACGTCAATAAACGCAAGGGCTTATTCGCGCGAAAACGTATGATGTTGCTTACTACAGGGCCACGGCTTATCTACATTGATCCTGTTCAGATGGTTAAAAAAGGAGAGATACCATGGAACCATGAATTGCGGGTCGAAGCTAAGAACTTTAAAATATTTTTTGTACATACGGTAAGTGTATAAGTCCCTAAACGAAATATTATCTTATCATTCACTTTTTCGAAAATTAAATTTTACTTGACACGGTGTGCAGAAAGTAACCGGGCAATTTTGTGTTTCATTTCCAACAATGCATATGGCTGCAAAAATTCAATGAATATCAGCACAACCAAATTCGAACACTTTAAAATAAATTTAAGAAAAATTATGATAACTGGGTGCGATGGAATCGCAACATATCCTATAAGAATTTCTATAAAGCTTGGTTGTCCATGAAATCAATGATAGCATATTTTAATTACAATATTGTTTTTAATAACTAAAAAAAAATAATATTTTTTTAGAATTCTATTTGAGCTTAACCCTCCGATGAGTGATAAGGTCCCTAGGGACCTTTTTGCCTTTTCAAACTGAAATTACTCCTACTTCGGCCACTACAACCCCCCCCCAAAGTTACTCTGTATTACCAAGAGTATTTTGTTGCGCATCTTTTGGAAAAAAAATCAAGCCGATCGGATCATTACTTTAGGAGTTATTGAGGTTTTAGTGAGAATAGTACGCGGACGTTTGAATAGGTCCGTATGGACCTTGTACTCAATTTCACTAATAAATGCATGTTTTTGGGCATCATTATAATTTTTTTATTGTTTCAACACACAATTTACTTGTTCTGAACACAAAGACCTAAACTCAAAGACATTAGGGATGATGATAAAAACAAAAAATTCTAAGAAAAATTCGAAGACATGAACTTTATTGCTTTCAAGGAAAGGCACAATATTCTAATTTTATACTACTAGCAATAAATCAGTTCTTAGAATTTTTTGTTCTTAGTATTTTGTTCTTAGTATTTTTTGTTCTTAGTATTTTTGTTCTTAGAATTTTTTCTTAGAATTTTTTGTTTTTATCATCATCCCTAAGAGCCCGAACAGAACCAAGGCGGATGTCGGTTGTCGGATTCGCCGTTCTACAAATTACATGAAAATATATGCAGCCGCCAAAAATGAAATCGCCGTAGAAATGCATGACGGGAAAACGCCAGAATAGAATCTATTCTAATTTCTCTCTGACGTGTGTCGGATCTCTCTCTGAGTGACTTAAATGTTGCCATATTTTTGCTAAAGATTGGGTACGTTCAGTGTTATTTTCTTAGTTTTTACTATGATCTGACATTCTGTTTTTGTGCCTGTGTTGCATTCATGTGAATTTAAAGCATAATATAAAATAATTTGTATCATTCCCAATATAAAATGCAACCGTGATCCGACAACCGACAACCGCTCATATTCTGGACGTGTTCTCAGCGGATTTCGCAGAGAGAGGCCCGCCATCCGACATCCGCCTTGGTTCTGTTTGGGCTCTAATATCTTTGAGTTTAGGTAGACGTACGAAAGAGTATAAAAGAAGTTGTAGTTTGTAGATGAAAGGCGTGCAGCTGATAGTAGATTTGTTAATTTTATGGACGAAGACATGGATGAAGAAATTGATATTGCTGCAATTGATAATTATGAAGTTGAGGATGATGAAGATCGCACATACCAACCTGCTGAAGAGTCAGATGCCGAAACTGAAGGATACGTCGAGCTAAATGAAGATACTGATGACGACGATGATGAAGAGGAAGAAAATGATGGACAGGAAACGAATGAAAGTTACTATATTGGTAAAGATGGCACGCAATGGAAAGAAACCAGGACCAACAGGAAATATACACGACCCCTATACAATAATGCGTTCAATCATGACAGAGGAAATAACACACTTAGTGCTACGTGAAACAAATCGTAAAGGCAGGGAGGTTACAGCTGCATGGAATTTGGCGAATCCCACGAAGAAAAAGGAGTGGAAGCCAGTGACAGTGAAAGAGTTTGACGCCTTTGTAGCTATTCTTTTGTATGCTGAACTCACAAGATCAAACCATGAACCAGCTATGGAATAATGGGGCGCGACGCGTTGCCCAATATACAAAGCTGCGTTGTCGTACGATCGCTTCATGTTTATAAAGCAATTTATTCGATTCGACAATGGAAATACTCGACAACAGCGACTTATCAACAGCAAAACTGCGGCTATTGACGATATTTGGCAAATGTTGCAACATAACTTGGCAGCAGCTTACACTCCTCATGAAGCACTAACAGTTGATGAGCAGTTGTTCCCTTACAGAGGCCGCACCCGCTTCACACAATATATTCCGTCAAAGCCAGCTAAGTATGGTTTGAAAGTATGGTGGTTATGCGACTCACAGAGTTATCATCCTGTGAAGGGAATGATATATTCTGGAAAACTGCCAAACCAACAACGGGAGATAAACCAAGGGCAGAACGTAGTGCTGGATCTTGTGGAAAAATATTTAGATGCTAGCCGTACTATATACGCGGATAATTTCTTTACCACTCTTGACTTGGCGCGTATTTTGTGGAGGAGGAAGACCGCATATGTTGGTACAGTGCGCTACAACAAAACATTCATTCCACAGGAGTTCAAGAAGAACCCGAAGCGCACCATCAATAGTACATTATTTGGGTTCAACGAAGGGGATATAGCGTTATGCTCATACGTGCCGAAAAAAAATAAAGTGGTGAACGTGCTCTCCACAATGCACTACACCTGCCTCGTTGACGAGCAAACCGAGAAGCGGAAGCCCTATGCCATATTAGATTACAACGCCAACAAATGCGACGTTGATACCATGGATCAAATGCTAGGCACTTACAGCTGCAAAAGAGCAACACAACGATGGCCGTTGGCCATGTTTTATAATATGCTGGACGTCGCTGCATTGGCTGCTTTTACGATTTACAACGAAATGAAGCCTATAAAAAGGAGTGACAGACGGCGGTCGTTCTTGTTACTGCTAACGAAACAATTGGCCACACCAAATATCGAAGAACGTGCCCTGAACAACCATATAACCTCATATCCAAGGATACGCAATGCGATGGAAGCATTCGATGTCAGGGTAAGAAAAACTCTTCAAATTCAAGAATAGAATATATAGTTATTTGTTTTTTATTATTCTTTTCATTTCAGGTATTATCAAGACCGATGGAAGGCAATGCACAGGAGGGTTAATGCCAATTAAGTTCATGAAGCAACAGGTTGCAACAACAACAAGTTCTTTGCAGAACAAACCACCAAGCAGACTAGACAGACTGTTTCGGTGATAGCTACATCAACTCATAAGTAGTCTTCTGTGGTTTCTGCAGTACTATTCACTTTGAAAAGCCTATACGAACATCTTCTGTTAAATCCTTCTCCTAAACTATAAGAGATTGAGCAAAACTAAGGACAGGTTGCAACAACAAGTTCTTTGCAGAACAAACCACAAAGCAGACTAGACAGACTGTTTCGTTGATAGCAACATCAACTCATCAGTGGACTTCTTTGGTTTCTGCAGTACTATTCACTTTGATAAGCCTATACGAACACCTTCTGTTAAATCAAAACAGAATTATGTGCTGTATGCCGCCTTCAAAGCAATGTCTTTCTACTACTTTGCGAAAGCAAAGGTTCAAAAAAGGTCCTTTTTTTGTCGATTTTGTCATCGGACTGTGCTATGATTAGATCAATTGGTAAATATTATTTATTTTCAGGGAGTTAGTGATCTTTTTAATATTGTCTGGGGAGGAATATAAACTTTCTGATATTTTCGAAACGACATTTTGATAGTATGTGTTTGATGTTGATAGGCTCTGTGAAGTTACAAAATGTACAGGAAGGTTGCGGAGAGTTTTTTGCTAAGATATGGAAGTGTGTTATTTTCCGAGATCTCGGATTCGCCATCTGGAACTCATAAACGAGCTCGCTATCGAGTACGATATCTCGTGTTTACGAGTTCGAGATCTCGTATTCGTTTTTTCATTTCCTTGTACAAATTTTTCTTTATTTTTAAAAATAAATCAATTATTTTTAGTTCGCTGTTAATTTTACATGTTTTAAGCAAAAAAAAAAATGTTTAAATATAAAATAAGAAATAAGTTTATAAAAAATTTATAAAAAAAAAACAACACAACAAAAAAAAATTTTTTTGTCCTGGTTGGGGTTTGAACCCACGACCATAGGCTAGCTCTCATTCTTAATGATGGAAATTAAGCAACGGATGTAAATAATAATGTTTGCAGTTTTTCGCTAGTATAAAAAAATCATAATTCTCATAAGATGCTGTTTGGTAAAAATTTGGTGTTTTTGCAAAAAAAGTTGTTGGCAAATATCTTATATTTTCGGCAGTTTGAGAAGGATTCGATATTTTTAATTAACGAATTGTTCTCGAATCGTATTCTCGGACTCGTTAACGAATCGCATTCTCGGACTCGTTAACGAATAGTATTCTCGCCCGGGATTCGATATGGGGACATCTGCGCCGTGAGTGCATGTCTAGTGCACTGCACCAAACACTGGCGATGCGATTTCAGTACAATTTCGCAGTTTTTCTTATCCTTCATATTGTTCTGCTGCTGTTGTTTGTAAAACTGCGAAGAAAAAATTTGTTTTCTTTATTTATATTGAAAATTATAAACTTTCTTAGACTAACTTTCTTACTAAAATATGTTTTAAAAACTAAAACTCAAAATTTTAAGGATTTAACTTCCACCTGACTTTATATAAATACTTAAATAGGATTTTAAAACAAAAAATTAAAAATGGCAGGATTTCACTTCTACCTGACTGTCTAAATATTAATATATTTTAAAATTAAAGATCCAATCATGATTTTTGTGTGAGTTTTCGTTGCCGATCCTTTGGATACTGGAACCATTTTTTGGCAACAGCAATAGCATCGCAAGCTCGTGCATTTGGAAATTTCTCCATTGTGCATTCTGCATTGAAAAATTAAGTAGACTTAGTTATCGAAAACCTCATGTTAAATTTCACCTTTCTTACCTTTTATTATGTTGATAGTATGAAATGAATGGACAGCTGTGTTTTTATTGTGCCCAAACCACGAAAAACTGCACGCTGCTTGGTCTGATAAAATGCATTTTAAGCTTGTTCGCACGTATTTTTCCAACGATAGGTCTTGCACTCCATTCAATATCCCTCTCTGAATAAGTTGAAAAAAAATTATTGTACAACTAATAACTATTATTTATTATTATATAACATTTGATGCATTGGGTGCAAAAAGGGCGTTAGAGAAAAAAAACTACAAAGTTTTTGAGAGCTTGTAGCTCGAGAAATTCGAATGTTAAGTTTTTGAGAGCTTGTAGCTCGTTACTGATTTATAATCGTAGCTGATTTATAAATCGTAGCTGATTTCGTCTTTAAAATAAATGCTTAAGTTTATTTCTGTGAGTGATGAATTTATTTATGAAAGAAATATAAGTAAGTCCAAACACTTTATAGCCAACAACAATTAGGCCAAACACTATCAAATAGCTGTTAAAATTTTTCAATTATCCACGTTTTGTCACAAGCCCATATCATATAAAAACAGTTGGGAGTAAAAAGGGTGAATAGCTTGAAACAACAATGAAATTCTTCGTATCGATGTGAAATTTTGAAAGACGTTAGTTCATTATAATATAATCATTGTTTGCTATTCATGCAAACAGGCCGTGAAGGGCTCTCAATTTGCACTCATTGCATCAATTATTTAAATTTTGACCTCAAAAAAATAACATATTCCGACCATTTCATACATACCAAAGCACTTTCGCCGTGTTCTGTTTTTACTTCTTCCTCCAATTCTAAAAAGGACTCCGCTGTAGCTCGTGGAATGTTTAGTGAAAACGATGATCTAGAGTTTATTTTTCCGTTATTACTGCTCATAGTCTTCAACTCATCAAGCTCTCGACGCATACACTTTTGCTCCCGCCGTAAATATTTTAACTCTCGTAAAGAAGCTTTAAGCAAATTATTATTTTGTACTAAGAGATCATGGCTGGAAACTGCCGGTTTTATTGGTGATTGAGAGTAGTCGCTATTGTCTGAGTCTGTTGATGCTTTTGCTGGGTTTTGCTGTCGTGATGTATTAGTTATTTCATTATTGTCTACTGCTTTAAGGTATTGCTTGCTGATACTGGTTTTATTGTTATTTTGATAATAAAAATTTTTTTCAGCTATGGTTTTTTGTGTGCTAGTGCGTGGTTTAACATTTTGGTTAATTGTTGTAAGCTTGACATAATTTTGCGTTTCGCTGTTACCAAAGTCAAGTAGATCAGAATATTCTGAAATTAACAAGAAATGTGTTTTATTTATAATGGCTTACAATGTTATCAAAGATTTATATTACGTAATTGCTCTTCCTCTTCACTTGCGTAGGCCATTATCTGAAATAAATAATACGATTTTATAAATGTTGCAATGGTATATACACACATATTTCTTTTAGTTTTAATTTAACCACTTTCTTTTTAATTTCAATCATTTTTAATGTTTTTAAATCTTCAGAAAGAATCTCTTCATTGCATGAAAATATTGAGAAGTTAGACGACGGCACAGGATACTCAAAAAAGTTGTTTAAATTTAAAACTGTTTGTCCTTTCACAATATCATTGCATAACTGTATGATTTTAAACACTTCATTATTAACAATGCAGTAGTTGTTTGGATACATTGAAGAAATATTGAAAATTTCGCTGTACATTTGCTCAGATTTTGCCTGTTGGAAGCAATATTTTTCTTTAAGTCTATTCTGGATTTGTTGAATGGGAAAAGATGGCTTTCTAACCATTTTTTTCATCGTTTGCATGAAGTTTTCAAACTTAAACGCACTGTATCCGTCTAAGTGCCCAAATTTCTTCCCATCATCAGGTAAATACAACAAACTGTGTATGTTGTAAGACATATTTTCTGTTCCATATAACTCAGAAAATTGCTGCACAAATTCCGTGATGAGCGCGGATGCACAGTTATTATTGGTGTGACATTCTTCTGGATGGCTAAGAATACGTACGGCACATACCAGTAACAAAAAGTGAGCATAGTACGTTTCATTCAAATTATCTTTGAGCACCAATACACCTAAGAAATTATTGAAACTTTATTGCATTTCGGATTGGAGATACAAATAAAATATATTTACATACCTGTGTAGCATTAGAACATTCTTAGCTCTGTTGCTTTCCAATGATCCATTTCTTGCAAAGTTCTTTGCTTTCTTTGAAAATCGGATGGCAGACACTTCCGGATACAGCGCAAATTAGTATTAATAGCTTCGATTGCTGCTTTTTTCAAAGAAAATTTCTGCTTCCTTTTCTTGACCAGGCACTGCAGAATTCGCTTTGTTACGCCCAATAGCACGCAATGCATATAGTCTATTGAAAAATTTGTTACGCAACCGATGTTCAAGGTTTCCAATGTAACATCAACACGAATATGATGATCCCTATGACGTTTTTCTTTGAAATCCTGGTCAGTTCTGAAACTATACTCAGTGCCCGGAAAACATACTTTATGCTTAAAATAGACCCCTCTGATGGTACACTTTGTGCAGCTATTGTACCCAGAACGAGATTTTACGCCTTAATAAAGTATATTTTGGTAATGTTTTTATATGTAAAATCAATTTTATTTTGTTTCACTTGCCTAAAATGAATGATCTCGCAGGTGCATCGCAAATGAACGATCTAATTTCAAGTCGCACAAACTTGCCTTTGTATTTAATTGGGTTGTCGGTTAGATCTTTCATTTCATCGATGAAAGGTTGGATAAAACCATTGGCACATGTTGGTATTTTGTAGCCGTGGAAAATGGCTATTAAAAATACTTCCTTATACGGAATTATATTTCCGAGGATGGGCCATAATTGGCTGTTCGAGCTTTTGGTTAATGGAACACCATCAATTCCAACATCAAATTGAAGCACTGATTCTCTTATATTATTTGTTGCAAGAAATTGGTCTACCTTTCTTCTTAACCCAAGGTACGAATACTGTCCATTACCAATAGCCAACATATTTTTGGATTTATGATCTTCACTTGGAGTTTTTTTAAAGTTTTAATGTTCTGCGGCAAGTTGGGATGATATTTTTTAAGAATTTTCAGCAAGCCATTCCCAGCTGCTTCTGATATTCTAAATTTTACGCACCATAAGCAACATCGGAACACAAATTTGTTTCGTCTGGTTTATTGCTGCCATCACCCGTAAATTCTGACCCAACTTCATATTCACTGATGTTAAATAGTAATTCATCCATATCCATTATAGTATCTGTCGTCATGTCCATTTCATGATCATCCTCATTTCTCCTCAACTCATGAACTTTATTTTTGCTTTGATTTTCGCAAACACTTTCAATTTCGCGTCGCACTTCATAGTATCCTTTTTTATCCATATTAAGTTTTAAAACAATTTTTATACTTACACAACAGATTTAGTTTAAACAAAATAAAAAGAACACAAGCTCGCAGTGCTAATCGAAAAAACTGAATTAAACAAAAGCAAAACGCGTTCTGTCCAAATGGTTTGCTAAGATACACCGAAAATCAAAAAATTGTTCGACACATTTAAATAAGTTCTTTTCCGTTACGAAAAATCGAGTCGCTTTCGTAACGCTTAAAGCGGCACGTTTACGAAGAGTTTTACGCTGAAGTAATTTCGTCTTGTTTTTATATCAAAAACTATGCAAGTGTTAGTGAAATGGCGGCACGTATACGGTACGTTTTCGTTTCTCAAAATGCGTTACGTTTATTTTTCTTAGAGGGGTTTATTTTTCTTAGAGGGTAATTATAACGATTGCCGCTCGTGCGCTATGTTGATACTCATAATTATTTTATGCAAACATCCATATGTTCCACTGAAGTCGAAGCACACATCACACAGTGTTTGACTTATGTACGATCGGCTAATGCAACATGCTTGATGTTGTAAGTGAGTTCGATGGCGTAGAATATGTTGCATTGTATTAGTGATATTGAGTCAGACAAAAACCAAGTATATACTGAGTGTAAAACCAATTGCAGTCCATCGCTGCAGATCTCTGGTGAAGGCACATTATTTTTAAATACATTTCTTTTCTGTAGCTCTTTCATCAATGATGTTCGCAACATAATCAAATGCCTATCAAGCCTTAAATTCAATTGCAACGCTTAGACTCTTATCACAATAACTAACGTATTAATAATATCAAAACTAGACTACGGACTTTTTCTTTACTATTCTCCCAAATCTACTTTAAATAAACTTAAAACTATTATTAACTCTTCACTTAGAATCTCCCTACGAGCATTACGAACCACTCCAAATAATAATTTACTCTTCAAAACCTATACAAAAACAATTGAAAACAGAAGGAACTTAGTCACTGCTGTCAAAAATTTTCATATCAAGTTTGGAAAACTCCTTTAGGCCATCAAATATTAACAACTATTAAGGCCAACAAAATCTCTAAAATTACTTCATTAATACACCGAACAATCAGATTGTGCAACCAGTTAAACATGCCATTTGACTCAATTAAATTACCGTCCTCCAATTACTCGCCATGGTCCGTCAATATATCAAGCATAAACTCGTCCCTTCGACAATATCCCAATCATTTATTTACACAGACGTCTCTAAAATAAATTCAAATACTAGCTACAGTATTACAAGCCTAGATGCTATAATAAAAAAAGCGCTTCTACCCCACTTTTTTCCAGTGTTCTCAGCTGAAATCATAGCCATCTTTAAAGCATTTAATCATATTAAAAATACCCCAGGTAAATTTCAAATTTGTACTTACTCACTGTCCGCTTTAGACGCAATTTCCAACATCAACAATACCACCATATACCCAACAATAATCAGAAACATTCTAATAGAACCCCAAAATAACGGTTATCTGGATTCCCGGCTGTGCCCAAATTCTAGGAAACAAATTTGGCGATCAAGCTGCCCAATTAGCAACAAACTCCATTAATCACCTCCCAGAGTCTAAACTTTCATGACCTTCAAGTACATAAAATACGAAAGAAATATTCATCATCTTCATCGATGGACACATTTCTCAACTTGGTATAAGAACCTCAACACACTCAATACCATTATAAACCACTTCCTTATATTTCCTGACATAACAACTCAATAAGCCAAACGAATTCGAAACGAATCCGTATTCTCTGACATTTTAATCGTTAACGATTAGCGTTTTCGAATACGAGAACGGGAGAAAATCACCATTCGTTAACGAGTCCGAGAAAACGATAGAAATAGAAAAAAACAACAGCATTCCATACCATGACGCGAAACTATATCGAAACAACAACAATATTATATTCAACTGGTATTCAAAACCCACATCATCAGGGAAAATGATTAATTTTTTGTCCACAATCCGACAAGACAAAAAATAAACACAGCCTACAATTTTATACACAGAGTTCTAACGATAAGTGACAAAAAATTTCAACATGAAAACATAGAAAAAATAAAATACATCTTGGAACTAAACAAATTTCCAAATAGAATAATTACGACCTTAATTAAAAAATTCTTTGCAAAACAAGATCAAAAAATAAATAATAACACAAATAAAAAGACAGGTGGTAACCCTACGAAATATTTTAAAATCACATACATTCCCAATCTAACAGACAGCAAAAAATTACTCAAAACAATAGAGCGGGAAAGTTTCTCTTTTGCACACAAGCCCAACAAAACATTAGCACACTTATTCACCAACACTAAATCAAAAATAAATAAAGAGCAACAGCAAGATGTAGTCTACAAAATTGGTTGCAAAGGGAAAGACAGGGAAAAGTGCAAATTAGTATACATTGGAACAACTAAGCGCGCACTTGTGACTAGATTCAACGAACACAAAGCAGACATAAAAAAAGAGAAGCAAATGACGGCAAATTTCAACGACGTGAAGGTGGTAGACAAAGAGAGAAAAGAAGGTAGACGATACGTATTAGAAAGCTTGCACATACAGAAAAAAGAAACAACAGCCATTAACACCAAAGAAGACAACGACAACATCAGTTCCCTAGTAAAAAAATATGCGATCGCTCCCATGAGGAGCAACAAGAGAACGCTCTTTTGCTGTTTTATTCGGTCGAAAAGTGAGCACTTGTGCTCCTTTACTGCTTTATAAGATCAATAGACGAGTAATCAATGAAAAAAAGAACATAAAGTGAGGCATGTGCTTTGTAAGAAACTCGATCATTATTTTCTGTGAAAAATCGACCTTTGTAGTCTAGTGGAGAGTGCGCTAGACTATCAACCCAGATCTCGGACCGAGGATCCTGGTTCAAATCCGGGTTCGAGCATGGGACACGAGATCTCGGATCCATACAAAATTATGCAAAAAACTTATATTTTTTTCATATTAATTTCTTCATAGAAAATTATATAAAAATACTTCGAAATTTTTCATATAAAAATTATGAAAATATTTTTTGATTTTAATTAACGTATTTTTAGCAGCTATCAATGAAAAAACTTTTATTCAAAAAATGATTTATTTTGATATAAAAAAGTCCGACTCAAAAACGAACTCGAAACAAACACGAGATCTCGGATCCATACAAAATTATGCAAAAAGACTTCGAATTTTTTCATATAAATTTCTTCATAGAAAATTATTTAATAAGATTTAGAAATTTTTCATGTAAAAATTATGAAAATATTTTTGATTTTAATTAACGTAATTTTAGCAGCTAACAATGAAAAAACTTTTTATTAAAAAAATTATATATTTTCATATAAAAAAAGTCCGAGATCTCGGATCCACACAAAATTATGCAAAAAGACTACGAATTTTTCATATAGATATGTGAAAATTTTTTTATTTGTATTAACATATTTTTTTGCAGCTAAAAATGAAAAAGTTTTTATTCAAATATTTTCAAAATTCTATGAAAAGACTTTAAATTTTTGCATATAAATTTCTTAAAAAAAATTATATGAAAAGACTGAATATTTTATATACTAACTGATGAACCAGCTAACAACTTTGTTGTTTTGAATTAAAAAAAACCACGAGATTTCGGAAACGGTTTAAAATTTAAATAAACTAATACAATGCAAAAGTTTTTTTATAAAAAAACCCTATCTTAGATTTTAAACAGATATGAAAATAAAATTTCTTAAAATTATATGAAAATACTTCGAGTTTTTTAATATTTAAAAATTATAAATTTTTTGTTATTTTAATTGACGTATTTTTAGCAGTGTTCAGAATATTCATACACCTTTACTCACAATCATTTGCTTGAAGCAGACAACACACAATTTTATTTTCATTTCTTTTTTGTGTGTAACGGAGTTGGCATGCTGTTGATCATTCAACATGAATTCTTCGTTTTAATATTTGCTTGTGCGTCACATACTCAAACAAAAATCGATCTCAACAATTCTCTGTGTTTCAGTTTTACACTTATGTTTGCTTCAAAATGTTCATGTTGGAGAATTCAGGCCTTGGTGAAAACCAAAACAAAGGCAATTTTCCAACATGAACAAGTAGTGTTTGCAAAATTGTCGTTGTTTGTTGTTTGTGTCGGTCATTAAGTGAAAAATACATGCAATGACTGGATTTTTTGCTATGCATAAATCATTACTACCATCGTGTGACGTAAAAAACGAATGCTGTTCTGGTTGCTGTGCAGGGCATAGAACTGTTCTTTGTGTAAAAGTGTTTACGAATCGTTCTTCGTTTGGGGTTTATTGGGTATGAATAGAGTAAATAGTTTGTATAAGCGCTGTTAACAAAATTCAGGCTGTCGCATAGCATCGAATGTTTATTTCAGTTTCCATACGATTTATATAAAAATATGTCATTTGATAAATATTTTAAAATATTTAGAAATTTTATATCTGATTTTTGAATAATTATTACAAAAAAATGCGAAATTTTGCAAAAAAGTTCATTATTTGATATGTACATTAAGGTGCCTCACGAAAAGAAGTTGTTCGGGTTGGTTTCTTAAAATAATCATTGGCTTATGTTTTGATAATTCCCTCAATATTTCGACTGTAGCGATAGCCATCCGTGAGTTGGAATGGTTTGAAATAACCACTAAAAATAGAGTGTTTTGTAAAAATTTTGGTTGGTGCGGTAGTTAAAAAAAAAACAAACGGCCAGAAATAATAGTTATGAAAAACTTCTTCCAATCTGCATCAACAAATTTAAAATTTTTGCATTCGGACTAAAAATGAGACTGTGTTTAGTAAATTTTTTTAATTCTTTGAAGTTTTTTCACTAAAATTAAAAAACTTAATTATTTATAATGCGATCCTAACTTTTAAGATATCGTCGGAAAGGTTTTGAGTGCTTGCATTGATGCCTGGTCAGAATTGCTTATATTGATCGATGTTTAAATTAAAATATTAATTATAAAATAAACACCAACTGAAAAAATACTGTACGAAATAGCAAAAAATAAAAATGAATTTATTTGAATTTTGAAAGTTTTTGTACGGAAATAAAATAAAAAAATATCAAAAATGTGCATGAAAAACAGAACTACAGTAAAATCTGGATACAACGAACCCCCGAAATAGTGAACGCTTTAGAAACAGACATTTCAAAGAATCAGAAGCAAAAAAGTAAAATAAAAAGATTTGAAGATTTAAGCCAAAATATCCATTTTTAAAGAAGAAAAAAATGCGAACAGTCTAGATACAATGAACAGGTCTTGCAACAATAAGTTCACTATTTCCAGATTTGCCTGTATTTTTAATCCAATTACAGACATTTACAATTTTTTGATGCAGATTGGAAGATGTGAAGGCCAATAATTTTTTACTGTTTATTTATTTACAACTACTACACTAGAGGGTGCGTTGGATAGGCTTAAATGGTCTTAACCCATTTGCGCTCTCTGAACTCGCTTCTACATCTTTCTACATAACCTTTCGTCTGTTTCACCAGGCGCAGATATTTTTTTTTTCATCGAATTCTATGAAAAGCTACCCCTTTTTCGAGAGGCAATGTTTTTGATTGAAGGGACTCTACGATTAAAAAAATACGAAATACGAAAAAAAACGAATAAAATAGTATTTTAAAATCACACTTAAATGAGCTAAAAAAAAAGAAACGAAAAATGCTCTAAAAATAAAAAATGTTAAAAAATGACAATAAAAAAATTTCAAAATCGCTAAAAATTACCAAAAATGCCCTAAATCTAGTAAAAATTAGCAGAAAATTAAAACCGATAAAAAACGATGAAAAATGGCGAAGAAATTACCTAAAAACTTTTCATATTTGGACTTTAGGAAACATAAACGGACGTTCTAAACAACCTGAAATGTCTTAGAAGCAGCTGGCATCTAAAAAAATGACATGACATCGAAATCCTAGCCCTGCTAATGACGAATTTAGACCTCAGAGATGCAGACCAGAGGGCGGATTCTGAAAAACGCTAAAGCTAAATCTCCACCGCTAATGCTAAATTTATAGTTTTTAGCGATATTGCTATTCTGAAAAACTCCATCGCTTATTTTCATGCTAAAAATTTAGAGACTGAACGAGCTTTTATTAACGAAGAATAAAATTAAAGCTGTCATAGCTAAATTTTTAGCGATTGCTGCGATTCTATACTTTTTTTTAGCGATTTACAGAAACTCTAATTTTATTTTTAGCTATAATTTTAGAGTCTAATATTTTGATGACGCTAAGTTAAAAATTAAAAGATTTTTCAATTAAAATTGTAATTTTTGATATATATATTAAGAAAAATTAGTGCTTTGTCTCTTTTGAATGTTTTCAAAGATAAATATACCAATTTAAAGCACTTTTCCGAAAACTTGCTGTTTGTATATATCAATTGTATTAATATTAGGGGTATTCACGTTTCAGTGCACTTGCCTGTGCAGTTGAGGACTTGTGTAGTTGTGCAGTTAGGTTTTCGTGGACAAACCACTAACACTTTTTCCGAGCTGTCAAATTTTTCAATGCACACAAGTGCACAACTGCTCAAATCTTTAAGTTTTAGGCTGCAGTAGAAAAGCACTTGTGCAGATTTTTGATTTTGATATTTTGATTTTGTAAAATGCAGAAGTCCTCAACTGCACTGGCAAGTACACTGAATCGTGAGTACCCCTATTGTTATCATATAACATGCTTTTAGAAAAAGGTTTCATGTCTTGAAACTTTATAAAAATTTATTAAATGAATCGGTAGTTTGCAAATAAGCTAAAATTGTTGTGACACACTCTTATGTGATAATTCTGTATCACGAAGAAGCACACCAACGATAAGAAAGACACTTGAAGCAAAACAATTCTATATGGAAGAAAGTATTGCTTCTTGTGTCTTTCTTATATTGGTATGCTTCTACGTTATACGGAATAATGCAGTTAGTTTGCAATTAAGTCATTAATTGACAAGAAATTTTGCACCTAATTTTTAATATGTAAAATGTACTCTGAGTGCAAAATTTTGAAGAATTGAATGAAGCCTAAGCCTCCAATAAACCACGACTGTTTTGGTATTTAAAGTTGAACCAGTAAAAAAAAATCCTTACTAGTTTTTACATAGTTTTATTCTATGACAACACGACAATATTTAATGAAAAATCATAAAGTACTCGTGTAAATATACTTAAAAAATTAACCACAAATTTTTAAGTATGTTAACTTAAGTTTATTTAAAATTTTTTCAAATAACAATGTTTTTATTTTGCACAGATATTGGTGCAGTTAGTGAACCATTTTAAAAATAAGAAACAAGCTTATTTTAATTATTATATTAATTTAATTAAGGTTCGAAAGAAACTTTAAAAAGTTTTTGAAAACTTTTCACTCGGATGATGAATTTTTGACAGTCGGAAGTAGAATTTTTGATATCAGTGAGGTGAGTGTTATTGTCAAAACTTCATGTAGCCCCGGGGACTAGTAGAAATTTTGACAACCGGCACAAGAATTTTGGAGTGAAGCAAAAGGGTTGTGCTTTACCCTTACAAAATTGTTAGTATCAGTGTTTTGCTGTGTATTTTTTCTGAAAAAAGTAGTTTTATTTATGTTTCCGTATAAAAAATAGGATTGTGCTTTGCTTTTAATATTTAGAAAATATTTCTTTTTAGGCTAAAAATGCAGGCTTGAAAAGCAATTAAAAACCATGGAGTCACTTCAATCGTCTTTAATTTATTTTAGTGTCAATAAAAATTACTACAATTCTTTTTTAAGAATTTTAAAACTAGGGCAGTCTTAGGAGCTAAAGAGTTTAAAATAAATATTTATGTTAAATTTGGAAGTTCATTACTTTTGATATACGCAATGTATTAAGTTTTTTCTTTACTGCGTTCAACTTGCAAAACTAATACATTGAATATTCTTTTTAAATATTTATAAATATGGCCGATAAAGAGTTAAGACGTGTTCAAGGATGTTTTATGATTAGCTGCTTGATCGACTGAGTATAAGTCAATATTTTCTTTCGTATTACAGTCGATTAAGCTCCAAATTTGGCAGTAAGTGTATTTCGGATATGGCAACCTTTAGGTATAGTGCGATTTTTATCCTCGCGTATAGTTTAGGTTAAGGATTTTTAGGTCCAGTTGACAAGAAAACTTTAACACTGATACTTTTTTTTACTACAGTATATCTTTTAAGTGGAGTAAAATCTAAACATATAATTTTAAAACATGTTTTCAATTTGTAGTGTATGATAAACATCATCTTAAAAACATCATAGTGTAAACACCATAATGTAAATATCATAGTGTAAGCTAACCTTAAGGTACTCGTTATTAAGGTACTCGTTATTAAACATTGACTCATGTAACTTCATTTGACACATGTATCACATTTTTCATATTAATAAAGACATTACAGTGGCGACGAGGTTAAAAAACTAGTAACTAAAGGAATTAAAAGTAATTTTTGGTAAAAGAAAAATTAAGTAATATGGCTACTGCAATCATTGGCAAATCGCCTTTTTTCGACCATATCGAAAAAGCATGGACAGTATTCCAAAAGCAGTTGGAACAATTTTTACTGGCAAACAGCATTACAAACGATGAGAAAAAGAAGGCGATTTTAGTGACGTCAATGTCGGATGGTGCATATATATTACTGCAAAACTTAATTAGCCCAGATCAAGTGGATTCAAGTACTGTAACGTTCGCTAAATGCGTAGAAGCAATGAGCAATCACTTCAAGCCTATATCGTCTGGATTTGCAGAGCGCTTCAAATTTTACAACGCCTCAAAGACGCCGGCGGAGTCGGTAAGTGAATGGGCTGTACGCGTGCGAGCGCTAGCGATTAACTGTGAGTTTGGCACTGGATTAAACATGGCTATACGAGATAAATTTATAATGGGATTGGAGAAAGGTCCTGCCCGAGACAAAATTTTCCTGGAATCTATTACGTCATCCTTCGAACAGGTGCTTAAAATTGCAAACAACACCGAGTACATACGTCAGCAGTACGACAACATTGAGGTTAAGATCGAACAAGGCATGCATTATATGAACAAGAACAGCATTAGAGGGAAGAAGCAAGACAAGAAAAACGAAAGGCGACAAGCGCAACAACAGGCGGAGCAACAAAGAGAGCAATGTAAAGTATGCGGGTATTATAACCACAAAAGTGAACACTGTAAATATAAAAATTATAAATGTATTGACTGTAAGCAAAAAGGCCATTTGAAAAAAATGTGCAGAGCAAAAAGCTTCAATTTTTTAAATAGGGCCGATCTAAATTTATTTTCTTTAAATAGTAATAAGGATGATCCAATCTATGTGAAAGTTTTTGTTAAGAAAGTAAAACATGTTTTTGAGTTAGATACAGGGTCTGAAAATTGCGTTATGTCCGAGAGCACTTATAATACTTTATTTTACAACCTTAAGTTGCGCGATATCGATATATTATTGAAATCATACACTGGTTCGCATATTTGTCCTCTTGGCGAGTGTGATATTAAAATGAGATTTAAAAATCATGAAAAAATTGTTCCGTTTGTTGTCATTAAGAATGGTGGCCCAACCTTGTTAGGAAGAAAGTTTTTAAAAATTTTTGGAATTGAATTTTCTGAATTTAATTATGCTTCGCTATCACATACAAGCGACGTGGAAATCGTGCTAAATACATTTAAGGAACTTTTTGAAGGAACGCTGGGTTTATTCAAAAAAAGTCAGGCCTCTTTGAAATTAAAAAATGAAGTGACACCAAAATTTTTTAGACCACGGCCAGTTGCACTAGCACTCAAAGAAAAAGTCGAAAAAGAAATTGACAATTTAGTTAAAATTAAGGTTCTTGAGCCAGTTAGTTATTCGGAGTGGGGAACACCAATTGTGCCAGTGATTAAGAAAAATGGTAGTGTCCGTATATGCGGTGATTTTAAAGTCACTGTAAATCCTTTTTTGGAAATTGAAAAGTACCCGTTACCAAGAGTAGAAGAAATTTTTGCAAAGCTGCATGGTGGTGAAGAGTTCACAAAATTGGACTTAAGTATGGCATATCAGCAAATTGGTTTAGACGAAGAATCGCGAAAATATACTACAATTTCTACATCGAAGGGTCTTTTCCAATATACTAGGCTGATTTATGGGTTGGCATCGGCACCAGCGATTTTCCAGAAAATTATGGATTCTCTATTAGCTGGTTTAGATGGGGTCGTCGTGTTTCTCGATGATATTTTAATTAGTGCTCCAAATAGGAAACTCCATATGGAAAGATTAGAAAAAGTTCTAATGGTACTAAGAGAAGCAGGATTTAAGTTATCAAGTGAGAAATGTGAATTTTTTAGTAAAAAAATTTCATATTTGGGGCACATTATAGATAAAAACGGGCTGCATATGAATCCTGAAAAAGTTTTAACCATTAAAAATATGCCTATTCCTACTAACGTAAAGGAATTACAGTCGTTTTTAGGAGTGGTGAATTTTTACAGGAAATTTTTGCCGAACGTTTCAACATTACTTCATCCATTGTACAAATTATTAGAAGTTAACAAAGAATTCGTTTGGACAAAAAAATGTTCAGATGCAGTAGAAAACTTAAAATGTTTATTAGCCGCAGACCATTGTCTAGCCCACTATAATCCAAATTGCAAATTAAAGTTAACTGTAGATGCTAGTCCAGTAGGAGTTGGAGCAATTTTATCCCAAGTTGACAAGCAGAACGAAGAGAGGCCGATTGAGTTTGCATCGCGTACGCTTTCAGAGACAGAAAAACGGTATTCTCAACTGGATCGAGAAGCAATCGCAATTTTATTTGGTGTTACAAAGTTTCATCAGTACATTTATGGTAGAAAATTCACCTTAGTGACTGATAACAAACCTTTGCAACATATTTTTAATCCTAAAAAGGGCATACCAATTATGGCTTCAAATCGTTTGCAGCGAATTGCGCTAAAATTAACTGGATACCAGTTTGATATTTCATATATTAAGTCAAATTGCAATATTGCAGACTACTTTTCGCGCTATCCGCAAAAACGCGAAGATTTTTGTGAAAACTTTCCAGAAAATATTTATATTAACTATTTTAATGAAGCGAACAAAGCTAAAGGGGTAGATTTTGAAGCGATTAAAGAAAGCACAGCAAAAGATGAACTCTTAATTAAAATAATTAAATTTTTAAATTCGGGATGGCCTGAAAAATGTGTAGAAACAGAATTAAAACCATTTTATTCAAGAAAGAATGAGTTATCAGAAGAATCAGGATGTTTATTCTGGGGGTATCGAATAGTCATTCCCAAGCATCAACAAAAAAATGTAATGACATTTTTGCATGCTTCTCATTTGGGAATTGTAAAAATGAAGTCAATGGCTAGAGAATGTTGTTGGTGGCCCAGACAAAATGATGACTTAGAAAATTTAGTGAAAAGCTGTGAACCATGTATGCTAACACGCCAAAAGCCACCGAAACAAGAACTTATTCCTTGGGAAAGAACAGAAGAAGTCTGGTCAAGAGTGCACATTGATTTTTTGGGGCCATTTATGAAACGTTGGTGTTTAGTAGTTGTAGATAGTTCGAGCAAATGGGTTGAGTGTATTGATATGGCAAAAAATACAACTAGTAGCGCGGTCATTTCAGTGTTAAGAGAAATGTTTGCACGTTTCGGGTTGCCAAAAATCATTGTTTCAGACAATGGAACATCGTTTGTTTCTAACGAATTTAGAAATTTTTTAAAACTTAATGGTATTTTGCATATCACCACGCCAGTTGGAAATCCATCAACAAACGGACAAGCGGAAAATTTTGTAAAAACCATTAAAAATGGCTTAAAACGTAATTTACATAATTTACCATTGTCAGAATTCAATAACGCGTTGTGTCGCTTTCTATTAGATTATAGGAATACAGTGCATTTGAGTACTGGAACATCACCCGCGTTTTTAATGTTCAATCAGCGAAAATTAAGAACAAGGTTGGACTTAATTAATCCAAACAGACAAATAACTGGGCAATCTATTGAAAAAATAAGAAACTACGCACTTAATCAACAAGAAAAACAAAAAAAGTATTATAAAGGCTCAAGGAAAAACAAATTCAAAGTTAATGACACAGTCATGGTGAAAGATTATTCGAAACCGGGAAAGATAAATTGGACTATAGCATGGATAATTAAAAAACTTGGAAGTCAAATTTTTCTTGTTAAAACAGAGCTTGATAAGATATGGAAGAGACATGCTAACCAGATAATTTCATTTTCAATTGAAAGTAAAGAGAAAAGTAATAACACTATGTTAAATCCATACGATAGAATAATTTTGCCAAATGATTGTATTAAAACTATTCCTAGTATTACTATGGAAGAAATAAACAAAAATTTAAATACACATGATAAAGAATCAGTTGAAAATACTTGTAAAGAAATTGATGTTGCTGTCGAGAGAAATAATGTTATTGATAAAGCAACAACAAACAAAATCGATACGCAACCAAATGAAAATAACCTTGTTTTATCGGCAAAATATAATTTAAGGGATAGAAAACCAAGCAAATAAATGAAAACTACCTATGCTCCCTAATTGTCAACTTAACTTTGAACTTAACAAAAACTTTAAGAAGGGGGTATATGTAGTGTATGATAAACATCATCTTAAAAACATCATAGTGTAAACACCATAATGTAAATATCATAGTGTAAGCTAACCTTAAGGTACTCGTTATTAAGGTACTCGTTATTAAACATTGACTCATGTAACTTCATTTGACACATGTATCACATTTTTCATATTAATAAAGACATTACAAATTTATTCCATCTCTAAGCTAATTAGATAAAATACATACAACAAAATAATCATGAATAAAAATTGTAATTTTTTACAAATTTTTAATGTTTACACGAGTTTTGGTTTTATAAGTTATTTTACTTAAAACAGTTACATTCCTTGTAGCTCATAATATCATTTTGAATACAAAAATAATTTGTAGTACTAGTGGCAGTCAAATGCGTCTTAAAAATCTCGTTCATTCGCGTTCATAGTGTTTTATACAAAAATGGCGTCTGATATAATTTTTTTTAAAAACTAAAGTTAATAAATATCTTTAAAAATTTACTTTTTATTCAAACAATTTTTTTGTTTAAACAAGTTTTCTGTTTACAAATTTTTTTCTGTGAACAAATTTTATTGTTCACTCAATTAAACTTTATAAGGCCGAAACAATATCAACTTTATAATTTATTTTAAAAAAGTAATCAGCTCTATTGAACCATTAGTTTATGAGCTACAAGCTCTCAAAAGTCACGCAAAGTAACTGCAATGTTACTGCAAATACTTTGTGTTCGGAGAACAAAAGAAGCGCAGGTTTTTTGTATTTTATTGTATTTATTATTTGATATATCAGTGCTACAAGGTAAGAACCTTATGATTAATGCACTGGCATCATCGATTTGTTGTATTTTATGTCATATTAAGAAATATAATGGTAACAATAAAATTAATTATAATTAAAGTTTTCTATATGACCTTGTTATTTGTTATGTTGATATTCTATGATTTAAACATATAAACTCGGAATTATAACATTGTCTAGAATAACTGAAAAGAAAGATCTTGGAGTTATACTTGATAATAAACTAAGGTTCTCAAAGCATATAGACTATATTGTAGCAAAAGCTAATGCTATGTTAGGTTTTATAAACAGAAACACTAAAGACCTTTGTGATCCATTTTCTTTAAAATCGTTATATTTTGGATTTGTAAGATCTATCTTAGAATACTGCTGCATAATCTGGGACCCTTTCTATAGATGCGCTTCTAATAGAATCGAAAGAATTCAGCGACGCTTTACGAGAATTGCAATCAGTCGCTTAAATTGGAATATCGAAATGCCAGAATATTATGTGAGAAGGCTTCTTCTTGGTATTCTATCCTTGGAAAATCGCCGCAAATATTTTGCCATTATGTTCGTACGGGATTTAATATGCTTTGAAATAAACTGTTCCACTTTGCTTTTTCAACCTTCACGTGATCTGAGTATGTCGAGATATAGACTTTAATCTAGGTTTAAGTAGGAGTGTTTTTAAGAATTCTCTGCTTTTATATTTTAATAGTGTTAGTAATAATTCCAGTAACTTAACGTAACCTGTATCAAATTGTTATAATATACTGTATTTTCAATTTTTAAGTAGTCATTAAGAGAATAAATCTCTGTTTGATGAATAATAACAATAAATAAATAAATACATTTTTTTTCTTAAATATCAAATTCAACTTTTTGATTTAATTGTTCATTTACATTACTTGAAAAAAAAATACAAATTCTAAATGTTTGATAGATAAAATCATTCTTGATTTTAAATACAAATTCTAGTTGTTTGATAGTTTAAAATCGTTTATTAAGCTTTAGGTCAGGTTAGAATAATAAATTCCTCTAATGAATTTTTTCCAAAGAAACAACTACAACATTTTCAATATGGAAAGGAAAACATCACTAGCTGATTTGATTGCAATTTCGGCCCTGCTAAAGGCTTCATCAGAAATCTTTGTGATGCTGGCGGGAATCGATCCCGGGACGTGCCTACCGCAATACACCAACAGAGGCGATGAGATTTCAGTGACAATTTCTCAGTTTTTCTCAGTTTTCTTGTTGTTGTTTTAAATTTGCTTTACTTAAGTTTATGCTTACGTTATTATATGGAGTCCAACAGTTTGTAGGAATTCACCACTAACAAAGCATGGTTACTGAAGTTGTTTTTGTAAATTTGCTGAAAAATCTTCAGGATGTTTCAGTGTGTTTTTGGTTTTGCTCTACCATTTGATTATAGTTTTCTATATGACCTTTTTATTTATTATGTTGATTTTCTATGATTTAAGTACAAATTCTAAATGTTTGATAGTTTAAATCATTCTTGATTCTAAATACAAATTCTAGTTGCTTGATAGTTTAAAATCGTTTATTGAGCTTTAGGTCAGGTTAAAACAATTAATTGCTCTAACGAATAAACGAATAATAATATTAAGAATATTAAAAGTATAGATAATATAGAAACAGTTCCACTTCCAGTGAGTTGATGACAACTAAGAGATTTAAACATTACAAAATTAATAACAAATTTTACAATATTAAATTTCAGGCTGTTGGACTCCATAAATAATAACATAAGCATTAAATAATAATAAGACTAAAGTAAAGCAAAAAAAAAAAAACAACAAATGTGAATGTATGAAATTTGAGAAAAACTGAAAAATTGACATTTCAAATCTCATCGCCTCTGTGGTGCAGTGCGTTAGTGCGCGCTTGCACGGGTATAACAAAGATTTCAGATGAAGCCTTTAGCCGGGCCAAAATTGCAATAAAATCAGCTAGTGATTTTATCCTTTTCATATTGAAAAAAACTTTGTTGTTGTTGTTTCTTTGGAAAGATTCGTTAGAACAATTAATTGTTCTTACTTTGACCTTAAGCTCAATAAACGATTTTAAACTATCAAACAACTAGAATTTGTATTTAAAATCAAGTATGATTTAAACTATCAAACATTTAGAATTTGTATTTATATCATATAAAATCAACATAATAAATAACAAGGTCATTTAGGAAAAAACTTTAATCATATGGTAGAGCACGACCAAACAGAAACAGCTGAAAACAAACCAGCAAAAATCAAAAAACAACTTCAGTAAACATGCTTTGTTAGTGGAAGACTTCCAGCAGGCTGTTGGACTCCATAAATAATAACATAAGCATAAAAACTAAAGTAAAGCAAAAATACAAAAACAAATGTGAATCTATGAAATTTGAGAAAAACTGAGAAATTGACACTTCAAATCTCATCGCCTCTGTGGTGCAGTGCGTTAGTGCGCGCTTGCACGGGTATCACAAAGATTTCTGATGAAGCCTTTAGCACGGCCGAAATTACAATAAAATCAGCTAGTAATTTTTTCCTTTTCATATTGAAAAAAACTTTGTTGTTGTTGTTGTTGTTGTTGTTGTTGTTGTTGTTGTTTCTTTGGAAAGATTAGTTAGAACAATTAATTTAAAATCAAGTATGATTTAAACTATCAAACATTTAGAATTTGTATTTAAATCATATAAAATCAAAATATTAAATTTCTTTAAAAACAAAAGTGTATTTTACGAAAGAATAAAGATTATTGCAACAATGAAAGATGAGAATATAACATTTTTGAATTGCACTGCGTTTTGAATTGATTTAACAAAAGGAGGTAACGAGTTCTAAAGACGAATTACAAATATATAAAATTGCCTTTCCGATGTTAAACAGAAGTGACGCAATTGTATTAATGAATAGGACCGATTGAAACGTAAAGCGGTAATACGGTTGTGCAAGTACGCTGGCTGACTAGTGTATAACACCTTATGCAGAAATAGTAAAGTACGGATTTTAATAATGTTCTCAAAGGTCATGTTGCAGACTCGTATTGCATAATGCGACACATGATCAGAACGTTTTAATCCATAAACATATCTAGCTATGTTGTTAAATGCAACATTTAGTTTTTGTTTACTAACGGAATCGCAATTTGCATAAATTTCGCAAAAATAAAAAAGCCTAGGGAGGATGTAAGCTTTAGCTATAAGAAGTCTAATTTTAAGTGGTGTGAAATGTTGTGAAACTCACAGTAACCCAAGCATTCCATAAACCTTGCCTATTGTAGTGCCAATAAGTGTGTTCCAAGTCAAAGTAATATAAAATATAACTCCATTTTTAGCTGTATTAACGAATTTAACTGTGGAGTTGTTCAAGATGATTTTAGGAAATTCCGAGCCATCGACTAGTTTTTTAGAGATTACTATACACTAAACCTCTGCACGAGTGCGCTTGAAATGCATTTCAGAACACTGGTTTGTGAAGCAAGCGTTGCCTATGTTTTGCTATCATCAATTAAAACAAACGTAACACTACAGAGAGCACTCGTCGCGTGAGCAGAAAACAAATGAAAACCAAAGCAATGTTATCTTCTCTGTCGACTCAAGGACAGAAGAGCGCAGCAAAATGAATTGACTGGAAAGTTATGTGATCAACAGCAGAACGTTTGGAGTTATGATGTGTTGTTTAAGTTACATAGTTTCTACATTTTCTTGTGAAGTAAAAATCATTTATTACGCCAAAAAAGGGATTTTCTTATTATTTATTGAAATTATAATCGGAAACTTTTTATTTACTATAAAAATTCATTTTTTTATATTTTTAATAATATTTATTTAATTCAAGTAAGTTATTAAAGAATTTAAAAAATATATATTTTTTTATATTAATTAAAAAACAAAGTTAGAATTTGGAAAAAAAACTGTTGATTAAGTGTATTTTTAAATGTGGACGATTACAACTCCGCTAAAACAAAAGATACAAAATTTGTTAATATTTCGTTGGAAAATCTCTTAATTTTTGCTCCGCTACCGTACATGACACGATAGTGTTGATATATTGATTATAAAGCTGATATTTTTTCTAAAATACAAAATATTTTTTGTTTTATGGTGAGTAGTTAAGATTCTATATCAATAAAACTAAAACGTGCCAAAAACGTAAAACACCCTGTATATTGAAAATGTTACAATATAGGAGGAAACTGAGTACAGATTTGAAAAGTTATTTTCACTAAAATTCCGATAACTTCATTATTTTTAATGCGATCCTTACTTCCAAGATATCGTTGGAAAAGATTTGAGTGCTTGCATTGATTTCTGGTCAGAATGGAAAACATTTATTCATATTAAAGCGAAACAATTAATAATAAAATAAACACCTACTAGAAAAATATTGTAAAAAAATAAAAATAAAATTATGAATTTATTTGAATTTTTAAAGTTTTTGTATGGAAATAAAATAAAAAATATAAAAAATATACATGAAAAACAGCATTATCTTTAATCTTATTACAAAATTACACCTGCAACTATTACACCAGCCAATAAATTTACGAAAAACATGATTTTAGGAGGTTTTTGCAAAATGGCTTAGCTCACTGGCGGTTATCGTTACATCTAAAATATTTTAGGAGTCGTTATAAAATGGACTCAGGTTAATTTTAAGAGGAGTAGAGGGAACTGTTTTCTCTCCATACAAGTCGAGGCACCTTAATATTTATTTATTGGCCAAACAAGGCAATGCAATTTACTTATTCTAACAGGTTTTGTTTACTTATTACTAAGTTTAGATTACTAAGTTTTTTGTTTTTCTTCTCCCCTTTCCTTGTTTTTATTTTATTTTTTATTTGGTGCTCTTAGTGGGCATACTCCGCCCACCGGATTGACATGGTTTCAAAAACCATGTCAAAACTAAGAGAAGAGGAGGAAAACAAGAGAGACTATATACACACTTAAGATACGATGTATATATATTATTCTTAAAGACTATAAGGACAAAAGGACGTAAATGGGAGATTTGGAGAGGGATGTTAAAGAATTTTGATTTATTAAACTAAATGCTTATACATATAAATCCATACATGTATGTATGTAGTTTATCTGAGGCCTGTGTTAATTCTGATTACTGAGTGATTTATATAGGGTTTGCTTGAAAGAGGATTTGGGTATAGAAGGTGAGTAGTATATAGAGATATTATTAAATTCTCTGCAACAACGATTGATGGGTTCATTATTTGCATATGTAGTTTGGTGCTGATATTCAGTTAACGATCGAGTATGCCTAGTGCGCCTAATTGGATCGTTAAAGGAAATCATATTAGAAATATATTCGCTGTGAATAGCACCATTAATTACATCAAATGTGAAGCATGAGCCCAATAACGATCTTCTTGTTGATAGTGGCATCAAATTTAAAAGGCTGAGTCTATGTTCATATGATGGAAGGCTACAATAATCATGGGGGTTGTACATATCTCTAAGCGCGTATAGTAAGAACCAGGGACCCGATTTAACTCTTATTATTTTTTAAATATGCAAAAGGTTATGGAAAAAATAGCTGAAAAAAAATTGGGCCTGTAATAATAATTATAAATTACCCAGAAAATTGTAGTGCTGCCATAATCATTATGAAAGATTTTTATTTTTTTTGGTCTTTGATAACGATTATGAAAGATAATTGGTTTTTTTGGTCTTCCGTAACCATTACAAAAGATATTTTTTTTTTTTGGTCTTTGGTAACCATTATGAAAGATTTTTATTCTTATTGGTCTCCTGTAACCATTATAAACGATTTTTTTTTTTGGTCTTTGATAACCAATATGAAAGATTATTATTTTTTCTGTCTTCTATAACCACGTTTCAGTTCGCAAATCTTTAGATATTTTTATAAAATTGTGCACACTAACTTATCTATATTTGCACAAGGACGAACTTTTTTTTATTGATTTTGGTTAGGATCCGCAAATCTTTCTCATATTTTTTTTCTTCTTACATAGTCATTATAAGTAACCAAATTAACCAATTGAATCCTAACAAACTGTATGAAACTATAGCTTTGAAATTAAAAAAGTGGAACATTTTGAGATATATATACATATGTATTTTTTAAGAATTTAATTTTACAAACATTAATGAACGCAATGTTCGCTCAGATAAATTGCAGCGTAAGTCAGTTAGTATAATTTTCAGAGCAGAAAATGCCCTTTCAACGCTGACTTGTGTTGCTGGAACGGCATGAACTATTAATGCTAGCTTCCTTAAAAAGGGGTATGAATATTTTTTTGCTTGCCAATACTCTATCAAGTTTGTATCAATGTCAACTCAACAATATGGTAAGCTAACATATGTCTTTTAAGGTTAGTCACATGACTTCCAACAATTTTGCATTTACAAGTTTTACACGTGGATTCGTTTTTCATTGCCTCAAAAATAAAAAACTCTCGAATAAAAATATTTCGCTTTCTTCCCATTTTTCACTTCTTTTCCATTCACTCTTTCACTTTTTCACCCTTTCACTATGTATTGCTTTAATATGTACTGTTAATTAAATAACAAAGTAGTTGCAATTATTTAAAAGATTTCATTAATAACGATAAACAAATGTTATCAATGTAATAAACAATAACCGAATGAATATTAACAAAGCTGTCAATAGTAACAATGAAGAAACAAAAGGAACATGATTAAAAGCAAAACAGAAAAATATACCGTTTTATGCACACTCGAAAAAGAAGCTTAGTACAAAAGTCTGTAAAACGTGTTCTAATTCAATTGGACTAATTTTATTGCTATTTTTACAGAAATCCGTATTTTAACTAAACTACTTTTGTTATCCTTATTTTACCAATAGTTTAATTAATAGTTTCTTCTAATTTTTACTAAATTTGATGTAGAAAAATCTTTCATAATGTACATGGAAGACCAAAAAAAAAAAAATCTTTTGTAATGGTTATAGAAGACCAAAAAAAATAAAAATCTTTTGTAATGGTTATAGAAGACCAAAAAAAATAAAAATCTTTTGTAATGGTTACGGAAGACCAAAAAAAATAAAAATCTTTTGTTATGGTTATGGAAGCCCAAAACAAAAAAAAAAAAAATATAATGGTTATCAAAGACCAAAAAAACATTGGTTATTTGTAACTATTATTCAGAGAGCAGGTTTTAAAAATTCTTGATTAATTATTATTTCAGGATTTTTTCAAATATTGGTTATAACTCTTATGTCCCTGGTAAGAACTGCTTTTGAATAGACTCAATTCTTTCTCTATGGGAATCGAAAGATGGATTCCAAATTATGCATGCATATTCAAGTATTGGGCGCACTAATGCACGGTACAAGGATGTAGTGACCCATATATTCTTGAATTCATTTGCACGTCTTTTTATAAAACCGAGCTGTTTGCTGGCCCTGGACACAATTTTATCATAGTGCAGATTAAAGCGCATCTTGCAATCTAAGACAACTCCAAGATCCACTATATGGTTGACCCTTTTTAGTTCGATACTATTGAGGTGGTAGGTATGTAATGTTACGTTGTTTTTACGAAAAAAGCTAATAACATTGCATTTATTGACATTAAGATGTAGTTTATTTTGAAAACACCATTGCTCAAGAGACAACAATTTTGATTGCAAAAAATGTACATCTACATCTGATTGAATTGAATAGTACATTTTTAAATCATCTGCATACATAAGATGTGGGATATCGTTAAGAACTTCTGACAGATCGGATATGAATATGTTGAAAAGAAGAGGACCAAGATGACTACCTTGCGGAACTCCTGAGGAGACTGCAATTTTTTTCGATAGAACTCCCTGGAATATAACAAACTGGGATCTGCCGTTTAAATATGATTTTAGCCAACTTAGTATGGATCCTGCAAATCCAAATTTTTCTAACTTATATATAAGAATATTGTGATCAACTCGATCAAAAGCTTTACTGAAATCAGTATAAACAGCATCTATTTGGTGCCCTTTTTCCATTTTGACTAAAACATCTGATACCATAATCATGAGATTAGTAGTGGTAGATCGCCCTTTTCGGAACCCGTGTTGCTGCTCATTTAGACGTGGCTTAATGAAACTTGTTAGCTTTTCACAAATAAGTTTTTCAAAAAGTTTTGGAATGGCTGACAAGATTGCTATGCCTCTATAATTTTCAACTGATCTTTTATCACCATTCTTGTAAATTGGCGTAAGATGGGATGATTTCCAATATGAAGGAAATGTCCCACAAACCAGTGATTCGTTAAAGATTATGTGTAATGGCAATAGCAGTTGGTCTAAACATCGCACCAAAAAGCTTGTAGGTATTAAGTCTGGTCCTGGTCCCTTTAATATATCCAGTTCTTTTATTGCATTAGAAATCTCTTCCTGGGTTAAATATAAACTATCAACTATAATAGTTGAGCTAGGAGAAGTTTCAGATAAGGTGGTAGGAAGACAAAAGACCTCCTTAAAGTGATCGGCATACAAGTTGCTTATTTCAAGAGAATTGGACGAAGTGACATTACCTTTAAACATAGACGATGGATAGCCGCTAGATTTGCGCTTCATGTTAACAAAGGCCGCATTCTAGCCGAAAAAGTGCTCAAGAACTGTTCCACAACTTTCGGGCTGAATGGTATGCTCTCACAGAACATGTTCCTTGAGATGTCACAATTTATATAGCGAAAATATTTTATGCTACTTCGCTACTTGAGCACTTTTTCGGCTAGAATGCGGCCAATGTCAAAGAATTTTCTCGGCTCTTGGACAATTTTTTCTCCGATGATGTTCGTGTACAACTTGTACGCTTCTTCTGACTTGATAGAGAACTCTCTTGATAGCTCGTCATATCTAAGCTTCAGTTCATCGCTTATATTATCAGTGTTTTTGAGAAGTTTGTAGATTTTATTTCTTTGATTCCTCAAAAATCTGAGATTGTTGTCTAGCCATGGTTCTATGAGCTTATTCTTTTTCTTTATTATTGGCACATAACTTTCGATAGCGGTAAAAATGTGCTGATAAAATATAGAGACAGCACTGTCTAAATCTAAATTGAATAGAATATGATTCCAATTTAGAGAACTAAGATAACATTTTATTCTTTCATAATCGGCGTTGAGGTAATCGTACGCAATGGTGTTATTATAAGACTGGGTAAAGTTGATGTCATTAGCAGAGAAAACAACTTTTAAGGCTGTATGATGAACAGTGTTGGTTAGAAAATTTTCTGCTCCCATGCATGGACTAACCTTCACTTCTTCATACGAGTTAGTAAAAATTAGGTCCAACCATCTGCCATTCTGATTTTGTACAGAAGAGACTTGCTGCAAGTCACTGCCATAAAAGGTGCTAAGTAAGTTGAAGTCTATGGCATTAGAAAGATTTACAGGAAGAAGAAAGTTGTCGTTTTCGTCGGTGACAAAAGATATATTTGGGCGATTGAAGTCACCAAGAATAACAACTTTATCTTCCTCTTTTAGGGAGGAGGTAAAGGTGGTCAGTGTTTCACATAGCTCGTTGTATGTTGTTTCACTTGAGCCGGGAGGAATGTAAACGACACCTATGTACACATTGAGACTTTTACCTGAACAAACTCTAATAATTCGGTGATCGAACAGTTTATGGTTAGGTGTGTCTATTAGCTCACTTGAAGGGGAATTGTGAGATGCTACAAGGACACCACCTCCTCGAGAAAGAATTGTTAAGGAGTAGTCCCGATCCTTTCTGAAGACAGTCCAATTGCTATCAAGAATTTCCTCATTATTGAAGGTTTCGTTTAGCCATGTCTCAGTGAATACTAGGACATTGAAGTGGCATGATTTAGCGTCAACATAAAGTTTGTTTAATTTGCTTCTCATGCCGCCACAGTTATGGAAGAATATATTTAAGAAAGAAGAGTTAGGAACGATAATATTGCTGTTGCTCTTTACGAGATTTTTGAAGAAGAGAAACATGTTTTGCTCTGACATGAGCGCCATAGGTTTCCAGATCCACCTTGACTTGATCAACCGTTACACCGAGGTGCTCGTGAAAGCGGACAAATAAATTACGCAAGTCTTCAACACCGGTAGGAAGACCTTCTTGCTGAATTAATACTCTAAGATTAGTTTTGGTCTTGCCTTCAATGCATGTTGAATCAGGGGCTTTATACATATAAGCGAGATACAGGCGAACATTGTTATAAACGGTGTTCTCCCTGAGGCGAGAAAGAGCATATCTGCTCTCAGTGCCTTCGCAGGAGTTTAGTGTCAATTTCACTTTTGGAGGAAGTAGGGGGTCTAAAAATGACGCAGGACTACCAGGTTGATTGCAAAGCTCATTTGAAACTGAAGATGGTTTTGGTAAACCACTTCCGGTTGGTGGTGAAGGATTAAGAGTATGAGAATCGATAAAATTTGGATATTTCTCACAATTGGTTTCATTATTGTGAAGATTAAATGAAACCCGTTTACGTGTTTGATGAGTTGGCGGTTTAGATGCTAGATTGCTTCCAGTAATCATCTTATTATAAGATGAAGCCGTATTCTGGTTAATTATGGGAGAAAATATGGGGAAAATGCTAGTTTTCAGATTCCAATTAGAATCTGAATTATGGTGGGACTTAGGTTGCACAAACTTGTTTGATGAATAAGGTTTGGATTCAAGAACAGGTAGGTTTACATTTCTTTTATATAGAGGATTCTTAGAATTAAGATTAGAATTAGAATAAGAGTTTAACTTAGATTTAGAGTTAGGACGGGAATTTATATACGGAAAAGAGTTAGAGCAAGAACTATAATTACTTTTAGATAATGGATTCTTCTTAATGTTAGGATTCCTTTCAGAAGATTCGATTCTTGAACTGGCAGAACTTTGTAAAGATCTTGATGTCTTAGACTTTTTCCCAGGCTTATTCGTCCATTCGGTTATTAACCATTCGCCGTGTCTCTCACCGCTGTTGTTCAAGAACATCCACGCATATTGACTTGGGATGTTTAGTTTGAAACTGCAGAATTTTTTTGCTTTATTGGATATCTTTGAACAATTTGTAATAGATATGCCAAATTTATTACGAAAGTAAGTGCTCATCCAGGATATAGTTGTTTTAACTGATGGGCCCTTAATGAACAGAGTGGTCTTGTCAATTTCATTAGAATCATGGAGTTTCTTTATTCTATTCTGCCATTGAGTTGAAGTCCATGACGTTCCAAACTTATGGATTAAGTTGGTACGAGGGGCTGCAATTGGTGGTGAGTCACAAGGTGAAGTGGCAGAGATAGATCCAGGTTGTGAGTTATTGGTATTTGTGTTTTGTTTTGGAGAAATTGTTGATGAACGAATAGAATGAGCTATTGTGGGTACTGTTGATGGTGGAGATCCGATTTGGGGTGGATTCATTGTAACATTTTGAGGAGTAGCAATCGGTGTTATATGTTCCGTAGTGTCATAGGCAGTTAAAGAATTCAGATTAGCTGGTAAAGAGGTGACCTGTGGCAAACGAATAGATGCTTCCATTATTTCCTCGAAAATAGAGGAAGAGTTATGATGAGAGGCTTGTGGATAACTTATTTCAGCTCTATTGGGTGCAGATCTTATTTCATCCACTACATCTGCAAGCGTCACTCGAAACACTTCAAGATCATCACTGATATCACTTATTTTTTGATGTAATATTTCCAGCATTGGATCTGATTGCGGAGGTGATGGTTGGGGTTTGCCTGACTGAAGTGCGATATCCACATCATAGCGCAAAGATGTTAGCATGCTCAGTATATTTTTGGCTGTATTATCGTTTTTTAAAACGTCGAGGCCTTTTTTTACTTCTATATTAAGCTCGCTTATGGCCGTTTTACAAATAAAATTTTTTTCGCTATCTTTGACTAAATCAGTTAGAATTCTCAAGTTTTTAGAAACATTTGAGATATCCGAGTTATTTGCTTTGCAGATGGACTCTACCCTTGCAAGATCATCGGATACGTGAGTCATTATTTCGAAATTTGGTATTTTACTGATGACTTGCTTATTAGCCGAATGCATCACGTTCAAGGAGTCGCTAAGACATTTTATGGCGAGCATAACATGGGATAGTGATAGATCCATGCACTCATCACAGAAGAATTTAAAATGTGATATGTATTCTTGAAAGTAGTTTAAACTTATTTTAGTCATTCCCACACAAGTGCCGTGGTAAGATTTTCCACAAAGACCATTGCAACTTAGCTTAATTGCACCTTTGTCCTCAATAGAGCAGTTAATTTTGGCACAAGCAGGTTCCATTGTTTATTGCTTACTTTATTTGGTTGTTTATAAAAAGTTTTTTTTTTACTTTTGATATTTGCACTTATTTCAGGTGCACTTAAAAGTTGGAGTGGGCTGTTTCTCTTATTGTTATTGTTTTTGCTTAATTGCAATATTCACACTTTTTCTTATTGTTAACGTTGTTGCTTTATTGCGATATTCACACTTTTTCGCGGCACACTTATACGCAACTGCACATATATATATAGGTCAGAGAACAAATTGAATAGCACAATGAACTATTGATCCAGTGAAATGTGTGTGTGTTTTTTTTTTTTACTTTATTTAATTTTTTACAAAGGTCTTTTGGATAATTTTTATTGTTTTTTTTTATTTAATTTTAGGTGATTAAAATTGCAAGCCGAAAGAAACAAGCACAAATTCTTGAAAGTTAAATGTAAGAGCAGGTTAAAAACGACTGAACTGTTTGCGGTTACAATTGCAATTCATTCAGTTTTTACAATTTCTTTGTAATTCCAAGGGTCCGATGAGAAAAGGTGTGTCGCCAATTGAAAATGGTTGGGAACCACTGCTCTAGAAGACAAAAATTGATGACTAACTGCTTTCTATAAAATAATTCTTAAGTTTGCAAAATATCACGATTTGAACAGAAAAATCGAAAATATGCGCATGTAATACGCACTTAAAACTCTAAAATATGCGTTAAAAAAAGATAAAATATGCAAATAAAAATATTTTTCTTATATTTTATTATCGGTTAAAAAATACATATTGCATTTAATTGCATTTAACATTTTACTTCATATGATCTCTCTCTTTTCATTTCAAAATAAATAGGCAGTACGATTAAATTGTCGTGAAAAAATGTTGCTCAGAAACATGTTGCGATAATTTCACGCAGCGGAACAGAGCACTGCTCTGACGAAAATGTTGTGAAAATTTCCACTCTTTAAAAATTTGGATTTTGTCACTTCTAACAAAATATTTTAAAATACATAAAAAAATATACACAAAAAATGAATGCAATCATTGTTTCAAATCTTTGATTGGGATTTTAAATTTTAAATCACAATCAATGATTTCAAAAAATGAATGCAATCACTTTTTCAAATCATTGATTGGGAAACCGAAATATGGCATTTTCATTGATTTGTGGGTGATAAAAGGAGGTGTGGCAAATTATTTCTTCCTAAACACTCTCGTACTCAAAAAAAATCGACTGCCAAAATTCCAGATTCAGTTAGTTTAAACCTGGCGCACTTTGATTCACTCCACGCTTATCCCCTGAAAAAGTGCGTACACATAGTGTGACCACGCCCATTTTTAGCACACCTGGCGAAAGTAATCACACAAACTAAATTATTAAATTTTAGTCTTATACAACAAAAACTGTCTGATATATTCCATTTTCATTGATTTGTAGGCTGTAAAAAGGGCGTGGAAACCCATTTTGAGTACAGTTGCCGACATTAGCTGTACAAACTAAATTACTAAATTTAAGTCTTATACGAATTAAACCGTCTTAAATGTAGAATTTTTGCATATAGTGGCCGTGAAAAGTAGGCGTGACAAATCTTACATAGCCTAGCACGATTCAGTTAAAATCAAAAATAGTTTTGTACCATTATTGTCTAAATCGGTTCTGTGGCTCTCGTGTGATTGCGAAACATCCGTGCGTGTCAGAAAGGCTTTTATATAATAGTATAGATGCACAACTCCGAAATTGTAATATTTTCTGAAAAGTGGGCAAAGCTATATTTCGGCCACTCCCATTTTTTGCTGAGTTGCCGAGAGAAACCATACGAACTTAATTACAAAACTTTAGTTCAATACAGCAAAATTCGTCTAAAATATAGCATTTCAATTTATTTGTGGGCGGTAATAGGGGGTGTGGCATTTTTCGTTTGTTATTATTACAGATATAGACCTTGATAACAGAATTTTGTAAATTTAGTCCCCTAAAGTACAAACGATTTTGTGTGTAAAGAAGGGGCGGTAAAAGTAGGCGTGGCAACATTTACATATATAGTGACCACTACTATGTCTCATAGCACATATACACCAAGTTTCATTATAAAAACATACACAACTCAGGAATTATAATGATTTCTGAAAAGTTATCTCGTAGTTTTAGTTCGACCACGCCTATTTTTTGTTGAGTTGCCGAGAGTAACCATACAAACTAAACTACAAAATGTTAGTCCAATACAACCGATTTTGTCTGAAATATTGCGTTTTTATTAATTTTTGGGCGGTGTGGAAATTTTTATTTATTTATTATTTGATATAAGGGCCTTGGCAACAAATGTTGTAAATTTTATGCCCTTAGGTGTTACCGTTCCTAAGATCTTAACGGACACCACCAACCCGCACGAACGATTTGTATGGGAGTGTATGGGAAAATATTTAAAATGCCATATCTCCGGAAATCGGTTAAAATCGGTCGACCCGTTTTTGCAGTAAGCGGTACATCTCACCATGTACACTTCTTTTTATATATAAGAAGATATTTCGACACAATTATAGCCGCAATTTTAAAGCTCTCGTATCGAAATTTTGTGTATGTGCTTATATTCAAAACGATGATCAAGTTCGAAACTGAGCTAATCGGATGAAAACCACGACTACCTCCCATGCAAAGTTACTTAATCAAAACAATAAAATCTCTAAAAATGGCACAAAAATGAATGTAGTGACTTGGAATTTTGCACATAAGCTATGAAGAAAAATATTCACCATATATTTTAAATTTGTAGAAATCGGATAAAAACCACGCCTACCTCCCATACAAAGTGACTTTAGCAAAATAGTAAAATCTCTTTGAATGTCACAAAAACTAATGGAATGTCTTGAAGTTTTGCACATAAACTTTGATCTCAAATATTCACCATGTATTTGAAATTCGTCAAAATATAATAACCACGCCTTCCTCCCACACAAAATAGTTATATCAAAACGGTTGAGTGTCTAAAAATTCGACAAAAATTAATTTAAAGAATTAAAATTACGCACCTCTTAACAATGGAATTTCTGAAAGATTTTCTGTTTTTTATATTAATTCACTAATATCCGGAAAACCAATTAGCGTAGACAAAAACTAACATCAATTTCGAGTTAAACTACTCATTTAACATGGAGAATGACCTAAAATAAGTTCTAGAGTTAAAAAACATTTACATTCTGTTTTTTAAGTTAACATAAAAACAATTTATGTAAAAATTTAAAAAACGAGTTGGAGGGACCTCTAAACATTAATATTTTTCAAAAATTTTTTTTAATCTATTTTCAAACATTAACGAAGCTATTTCTCAAATAGTTTCCTTAAAAAGTAAACCTTATTTTTTTCTAGTCACTCTAATATACATATTATACGCCCTTTTTTCAGAAATCATAATTCTTGAGTTGCACATTATTTTATTGTTAAACTTGGTATGTAGGTGCTATGGGTCTAAGGAGCGAGCACTATATAAATAAATATTCCACACCTACTTTTAACGCCAAACAATATAAATAAAAATGAAATGATGTTCGTTGCCCTCCGATGCACTTATGAACGCTTAACTGATTTGGCTGTAATATTTGAAGAGAAAACTTCTTTAAGTGCGCTAAAAACCAACTGGTATATCATAGATTTTAGTTTTCATTTCGGTCGGCACTGCATTATGTTTTAGGATTTGTTTATGACTTGCGGCGGGAGGATCAAATTTTACAAGCTCAATTTGTTTAAATCGTAACCAAATTAAATGCTGAGCGCGATAGTTTGAATGTTGGCCATGATACAATAACTACAAGGTAAAAGGTACTCTTCTTATTGCAAACACCGAATGACAAAAATAAAATAAAACAAAATAGATAGCGAGCAATAACAGCTGATGCAGAATGGAGATGGCAAATATATTTTGGGTCGCACACAATGGCCGCATTCAGCGGAGTCAACACTTTGCGACTGTTGTGTTAAAATTAGCTGAATGCTACAATTATAGGAGCTCTAACTCTGACATCGTCAGAGGACCGGGCAGTAGCAGAAAATGGGAGCTAATCTTCTCAAATTTATTGGTAAAAAAATTTAGTTGCATTCATTGTTTATTCATGAATGATTCTGATTACAGGGCATACAGAGTACGTGAAATTAGTTGTGAAATTGTATTAGCCTAAAGTATTTTTCAATTTAATGTTTTTTAACTTTACTAAACGTTCTTCAATAAAAGACAAATCGCGATTGATATGGTTGAATTTCGACCACAGACGATACTAGTATAGATAAATGTGCAAAATATCAAGACGATAGACCACTCTTATGAATTGTTACTGCTGATTTGGATTCTTGATTCATAGTGCAATATAAATACGCCATCTTATTTAAAATCCTTGATTTATGTAAGATTTTGCTGTTGTCAAAAACAATTACTTTCGTAGGTACAATGGAACATTAAAACCGACAGTCAAATAAAAAGAACTAAATTTAAAACAAAAGCTTTGGATCAGATTACATTAACCTTTTAGCCGCTGAAATCAAAATACGAGGTATTTATTTGTGAAAATGTTTTACCAGAAACTGAAAAAATTAAATACCATCTCTAGACAAACAGCTTAAAATAAGATATATTAACTAAATATGTTCTTTTGTTTTTGTGAATGTGCTAATGGGTTAAATTTATTCTTATATTTTAAATATTTGAGTTATGAAATATGTGACTGAATTTCAATGACTAATGCTTCATGTTAAACATGTATAGGATCATTATTGTATCTTTTAGCATTAGGATTAAATTTTTTTTAAATAAATAAATAAATTTTCGATGGCTGACTGACAGAACTGGTTCTCATGAAAGCGCTTTGAATTCAACCGAATCGAAAAGAGATTTAATAAATACAACAACTAAATATTCCACTTAGATAGAAATTTGTTTTGAAATACTTACCACCTCCAGTGAAGCCACCAGCTGATGATATTAATCGTAGTCCTGAGGTTTCTACACTTGGTAGAGCTGTTTTCTTTTTTGCTGTATCGAGATTGTCGCTTCTGTTTTTGGTTCTTTTGCGGATTCGGGTAACCCAATTGCAATTTCATCCGAAGGCTTTGCATTATTCTCTTCTATATTTGACATTTTTTGTGGTGCATCGATTATGTTCAAACTCTATTATTTGAGGGGAGAATTCCATTATTTTCAAACTATTAGTTATCACAGCATTATATTCAGGTTCGAGCTCATCACAACGATAATCTGGATCTTCGATGGTGTCATCAGAGTCTTCGAAATCATCATTAGTTTCAATTGAATTCATTATATCTTCAATTTGTTCATCACTCATTACAGAAAGCTGGATTTTTTCTGCTTATTTCTTGAGCTTTGTTGTGACATTTTCTTAAACCAACAACAAGTGCACAAACTACAAGTATTTATAGATATTTCTTTGACTATTTTAACATGCTTTCGTTTGAGTCGGGGAAAAAACTTAATAGAAGACCAACATATAAAATTACTTCGGTGGACATTTTTTTCACCTAATCCACTAAGACCGTCGACAGACAGTCTTCACTAAAAACTAGAACAATAATTTTCCACAAATCAAACTAACAAAAAATTATCAAAATACAACATCAAAAAAATTCCCGTGTAAAATGCGGTAGGGTATATAAACTTTGTAACTCCGTTTGTAACGCCGATAAGGAGGCGTTAACAGCCGTAATTTTAGAGCTATCGTAACGAAATTCAATATATTTTGCTTTTAATTCAATAATAGAGATCAAGTTCGAAATTGAGCCAAACAGGATGAACAACATGCCTACCTCCCATACAAAGTGACTTTACCAAAAAGGTAAAATCTCTTTAAATTCCACAAAAATGAATCTAATGACTTCAAATTTTGCACATAAGCTCTAAGCCTTCATATGCATTCGTAATGAAAATTACGCCTTCCTCCCAAACAAAGTGACTGAATTAAATGAGGAATCTCCTTAAATTTCTTAAAAATTTGTGCAATGGCTTTAAATTTTACAAATAAGTTTTTATCTCAACTATGCACTCAATGTTTGGAATTTGTTAAAAAAACTGAAAACTACGCCTTCCTCCTATACAAAGTGACGTCATCATAATAGCAAAACCCTCATGCATTCCAAAAAACTAATGGTTTAAACTTGATATTTTGCACATAAGCTTTGATAAATACTGCAGCTTCATGTATAACGAAACGTAGGCTGAACGTGGTGCGAGACATGGAAAGTAAGGACTGTATCGAAAAGAAACTGCACACTTTCAATTCAATATTTCTCGCAGTGTGGATGTTTGATTGCAATAGTGAAAGTTAGGAAAAGAAAGATTCGGAAATTGTACGACCGTTCAAGATAATGTTCAGTGCATTGTTACGGGCGATGAAACCTTCGTGAAACATAACCAGGTCACCAATTTTGCACAAAACAGAAAGGTGCTACTGCTGACTAATTAATTCTAACAATTGGAATTGAAATATTTGGCGCAAAAATCCTCATCTGGCAGGATGTATGCGCTTCCTGCCTTAGGACGACCGCATTCTTCACAAATGACGCTAAATCAGCAGAAATTTGCAAAAAGTTGTGTCTCTTTTGTCTCCTTATACCATTTTATAAAAACCACAATGTATCAAGAATATTTTGGCCTGATTTAGTCACTGCACAGTACGCTAATTCTATATTGAATTTGCTAAAGGAAAACAACATCAATTGTGTTGCAAAAAAAGAGAACCCACCTAACGCTCCAGAACTTCTTTCAATAGAGAGATATTGGGCTATATTATCAAACGGAAATTAAGGAAGGATGTAGAGTTACCGGTGACATCAAAGTATTTTAAAAAATTGGCTAAGGCAAGCAGTTCCGTTGCAAATGAAGTTGTGTATAATTTAATAAAGGGTATTAAATAAAAAAATAGGTTTATATTAACCCTTTCAGTGGATTTGACCTACATACTGGACACGTCAGAAAGGTATTTTTATATTTATTTTGCAACGATTTTTTTTAAATAACATGACAAAAATAAATTTAGAGAGTTAGTTGACATTAGGGCCAGTTGAATTTTCGGCTTTGTGCCGAAAAAACCAAAAAAAAATTTTTTTGTCTATTTTATAAGAAAAAATGCACCGGACAAAATTCTAGTTTATGTTTTTTTATCTTTTTATTTTTTTAATGAAAATAATATTAAGAGGGTTTAAAAAAGAAATATCTAAAAGGCTGAAAAACCTTCAAGAGGTTACAAAAAAATGTTTTTGTGCCGAATAGGAGCAAAACAATTTTTTCTTTGTACAAGCTTGGAAAACGTAAGTAGCGCAGGTAAAAATCAAAGGTCTGTTTTTTCATCTTTTTAGATCCTAAATGATAGGAATAATACCTCAAAAAAATTATTTTGTTTTAGTTTAGCCTAGCCATTAAAGGGTTAAGATAATGGCCCTTATTATGAGCAGCGTTCGATCTTCGACTGTAGTCGAATGGCCTGATCGAACGAATTCGCATTTGGTATTATAACGTGCTTTCGACGAAGAGTAGCGCTATTGTGAATTTCGTTAATTTTATTTGTTCACGGTAGAATATTTCTATCAGGTGATAGTTATTTTATTTAAACTAAATACGATAGGTTTGAAAGTTGATTGCAAAAAATAAGACAAAAAGTTATGACTATTAAGAAATTATGGTTCGACGCTTCGTCAGAAGAGGATGAAAGCTTGACGGAACTGGCTAAAAGTTGAAAACGGTTGAGCAACGCTTTCTTTAGCTAACCTTAAGCCACTTTGCTGATGTTCTATCTGGTTGACCTATCTGCTGTTGTCCCATTTCTTTGTCGCCTGAACTTTGGAACAAATACCCTTAGCAGTTAAAGTTTGCCTCCATCAATGAGACCAGTTTTTCTAACTGCGATTTGTTGCTCACCACCTTAGCCCTGCATAAAATTTACAAAAACAGCTCAATATTAGTTTTTAGTCTTTAAAAAGCATAACACAATCAAAAAAATACTTAAATTTTAAAAATTATTGCTCAGCACGCATCGCATCGAAAGCAAAATTCTATTCGGCTGAAATTTCGATGAGCAACGAACATTTCGATAGGGTTGCACTGCTCATAATAAGAAATTAACGTTCAATACTCGTTGTTCGATAACCAGCGAAGATCGAACGTCGAAAGCAACTCATAATAAGGGCCAATAAGTCTATTTCAAAAGTTTAAATGAAAATTTAATGGAAATAAATTTTAATTTAATAAAAAAAAGTTTGGAGTGAAAAGCAATAAAAACTATTTCTGTTTATGGTTCAGTGTTCAGTTTCTTTTCGATACAGTCCTTAATACATTAAAAAAAGGATAAAGTGAAAAGAATACTTAAAAGATGCAGTTAGTGTGTACTCTGAGTTTAGAATTTAAAATATTTCGATAAAAACCACACCCTATAAAAGTGACGTCACCAAAGTAATACAACGTTGGAAACTTCGAATATACTAAAATACGGCTGTGGAGGTATTTTGACTGCGGTCCAGTCTAAAATAATAATGGCACTAGGCGAGACCCAGGTAGCCGAGGATGCAGATCCACTGGATTTTCATATACCTGGGTACCGCTTACTGCCATTATTTTCTTTGCATAGAGGCATCGCCCTTTTTATAAGAACGGATGTAGCGTACCAGTGTGAGAGGAGTCTGAACGTGACCGATCCAGAGTTTAGCTCAATGTGGGCTAGGTTAAGGCTTCGCTCTCACTTGCTGCATTTTTGTTTTATTTATAGAAGCCCGAATCTAGGGAGAGAGCCCACTTTTAACAAACTGGACTCTCTCTGATTCGATTACGCATATTTTGGGGTTATTTCCTGACAGTGAGATCGTTGTAGCAGGCGATTTCAATGTCCACAACCCAGCTTGGTTACGTCACTCGGGCCCATTGACACCGGTTGGACAATATGTTGAGCTATTATTTGCTGAATCGAACCAGCTGATTCAACTAGTGAAGGAACCCACTTTTTCCACCAAAGTGATTTGCAAAGCCATAATGTCCTTGACCTCTTTCTGACTTCACATCATGAAAAATATGATGTGAGTGTCAACGCATCTCTTGGTAACTCGGACCATTGTACCATCTCCGCTGTTTTTCCATATTCTAACCCCTGCACCTCTACGCCTAAAGCCCCGAAGAGGACTGCATGGTTTTATGGAAAGGCAAATTGGACTGCGTTAAATAATTTTTATCGCAAATTCAATTGGAAATTATGTTTCGCTGATAGAAATGTGAATGCCGCGGCTGTCATGGTGCAAGAAATTATTTTATTGGGTATGCGGTCTTTCATTCCCAATAAGTTGAGATCCATAAACCAAAAGATCACTCATGGTTTAATGAGACTTGGCGTTCTAACAAGAATACTAATACAAAAAGACTTCGCATTGAGGCGAGGAATCGCTGTAATGCATTTTTAAAACGCGAAAAGTTTTTGCACGAGGCTCGCATTCGAGAACAGGTTCTTCTCTGTCCCAAAGGGAGCAAAAATTTTTGGTCATTTGTTAAAAGAGTGGAGAATCTGACATCATCATCGATTCCAACTCTTTTAAAAGATGACCAAATCTTCACAGACTCGGTTGATAAAGCGAACCTATTGGCTAGATTGTTTGCACAAAATTCCACTCTCTTGGATAGCAATCAGCCACTGCCCTTTATTGGAGGTGGATCTTTTGCAATGCAGGAGATCTACTTTCGGACGAGAGCAGTTAAAAGAGTCCTTACAGATGTCAACGTAAACAAAGCCTCTGTTCCTGATGGCATACCGCTAATTGTGCTTAAAATGTGTGCTTCTTCGCTGGCTCGGCCTTTGCGCAACCTTTTCAACATCTCCTACAGAACAGGAGTTTTTCCATCTTGTTGGAAGGTGGCAAATGTCCAGCCGGTACCTAAAAAGAGCGATGCCACGAATCCTGCAAACTACCGACCCATTGCGATATGCTCTACGCTTTCCAAAGTTATAGAGAGCGTAATAAACTTCAACGTTGTGAGGTATCTGGAGCACAACCAACTGCTCAGTGACCGTCAATATGGTTTCCGTAGGGCTCGCTCCACTGGTGATCTGGTGGCGTTCTTAACCGAAAAATGGAATCAATGCGTTAATTTTTTGTGTGTTGTTGGAAACAATGCGGGTTGTTGCTCTAGATATTTCAAAAACGTTTGACCGAGTGTGGCATAAAGCGCTCGTGCCGAAACTAGTTGCAAATGGTTTTCGTGGTAGCTTTGCTCGATGGATCACGTGTTTCCTCAAGGACAGATCGATTCGTGTCGTAGTTGACGGTATTTCGTCTGAGGAGCACGCCATCAACGCGGGGGTACCGCAGGGTTCTGTTCTATCGCCAACCTTGTTCCTGGTTTTTATCAACGACCTTCTGTCGTTGACGCATAACCCAATACATTCGTTTGCGGACGACAGCAGCATTTGTCATTCATATTCATTCAAAAAACGCCCGAACTCTATGGAGATTGAGAGAAAAAGGCAAAACATGATTGACACACTCCTTAATGATCTACAAAAAATCTCCGAGTGGGGTCATGCTAATAGAGTAGAGTTCAACGCAAGTAAGACCTAGTGCTGTCTGTTAACCCACAAGCGGGTGGATTGTCCCTTAGCTCCCCTCAATATGAATGGTGTGGATATTGTGGAATCAGCCGCTCTTGACGATCTGGGCATATCGATCCAATCTGATCTTCGTTGGAATGATCATATTTTCGATGTGTCGAAAGAAGCGGGCAAGTGCCTAGGTTTTTTAAAACGGTGCAAAAAATATTTCACTTCAGTTGATCTTCGCATGGTTTACACCTCATATATTATGCCGAAAATGAAGTACAATTCCCACATTTGGACAGGGGCTTCAAAATCTTATTTGAAGCTTCTGGATCGAATTCAACGTCGTGAGATATATATTAAAGGGGATGAAAATATTTCATTCTCTCTCGACTCTCTTGGGCATCGACGTAATGTTGGTTGCCTAAGCCTTCTGTATAGGTATTACCATGGGAAGTGTTCAAGGTAGATACATGGCCTGACGCCACCAGCTCGCGTTTTTCCCAGGTCCACTCGGGCAGCTGTCCAAGCCCACCCCTTTACCATTGCATTGATGCCCAATAGAACCTCGCATTACCGTGATAATTCGTTCTTTAGTCGCACGGTTAAGTTGTAGAATATTCGCCCTGCGAGCGTGTTTCCCGGCAGTTTTGAGCTGTGCAAATTCAAAACAAATCTTCACCGACACTACTCCAACTATCCACCCTCCAACTAACTATCACCCATCTTCCGAATCAACACAATGCTTATACATTTATAGGGGGCATCCCCTGAGCGTTGGTTCAATCTAAAAAAAAAAAGATAATTCCTTACTAGTTTTTAATTTTAACTTACACTAAATCACAAACAATTCTTACGTCTGTTTTCACAAAAATCTTTACAGAAATGGCATTTTTGTGATAACCTTCTTAGTGGTTAAAGGGTAATTCGTATGTATGACAAAAATACTAGGCACTGTTCATACTTTTGAGTAGTAAATAAATACCTCCCTCAAATTTGAGACCGATTGCTAAAATATTTTTTTTAATTTGTATATTATTCTATTTTTAATATTTACTGTTGCAATCTATTCTTAAATGTAACTTTAATTATAAAAACATAAAAAATGGGCTGACAGTTTGAGCTCTTGAACACTGGCGGGGCTTCTTATAACTAATTGTGTTGTGCATTTTAATAACAGTTTGTACACAAATAAACTAAAACTACAAGCTCATAGCTTCTAATAGCTAATGATATCGAAAACCTTTACATGACAGTTTTTACTGTCTGAAGTGAAGCTATTGTCTGCAGAAAGAAAGGTGACGGCCGACCAGAAATATTAATTTCATTTCAAAAATATAATGTGTCATTTGAATCCGGATTGCCCTTCCCTGTGTTTCTTTAGCATACGGGCCACTTGCTTAATCCTTATGCCACGGCCGCCACACTATGATTATTTTTAATAATAAGTTATTAATTAATATATGAATAATTAGTTTAAACAAATAAATAAATTAAAAACAATAAATAATACAAATATAATATATTTTTTTACAGCCCAATCGTACGTATTACCTAGAAGATCCTGAAGGATACTCTCTTCAGTGGGTTAGTGCTATAGAAAATATGCGTAAGCTTACCTACAAAGATCAAGTTGCTATGCTCGGCAACAAACTTACTACACCAACGACATCAGCAGCAAAAACGTGCTCATCGTAAACGGCTGTTTTACATCACCAGATGTAATGAGATAGGAACATGTAAATAGAAAATCACAAACTAGTGGCACTACATTTTATATATTATAAGAAACCCAATAACACTGCTTCAAGAGAAAAAAAACTGACTGTTCAATCGCAACAGTAAAAGTATAAAACAATACAATAAAAAATCAACTATTATATCAAATTTAAAATATAATTTCTGTATACTAGTACAATATTGATAAAATAAATTTATGTTTAAATTAAAAAAGGATTTATTATATTTAAATGATACAAACAATAGGATTAGATTTATTTAAAACTTAAAATCAAATTAACAATTTATTTAATCAAATTATCAGAAAGAAACTAATTCAAATTAAAAAATTAAATTATTATTAAACAAAATGTAAATTGTAGTTAGTCACAATTTAATAAATTATAGAAATATTTAACTAGCTATAATTATATACACACCCCAAATTCACAAACAAACACATACAAATATTAACAAATTATATAAATAAAAATTTACAAGATGGATGGAGGCATCGGAAACTTACACTATGAAATAGCTTAAAATCTATATTATTATAGCTGTAAATATATATTATAAACGGCAAAGAAAAAGAAAATAAATCAATCAGCAAATCCACTCAACAAAAAATACTTAACATTAAACTAAGCAGAAGAATCTGCAAGGATTGCAAAAAGAAGCAACATTAGAAAGTAATCAATTATAGTATCCAAAAATTACTTGAACAACTTTACGAACGTTATTTCGAAAATGGTTCTATGTGGGCAATAAATACGTATTTTAGATAAAAGTTATCTTCGAATTGTAGATTGAATGTGAACGCAATAACAATGCTGAAGACATTTTTTTAAGTGATCGTTGTATGTTGACCTTAAAAATGCGGTAATTTTGATGTTAATATTGATGTTAAAAGCTTCGAAATAAAAATTTAATATACCTATCTTCTTCACATGTTGATTTCAACAAGAGATATAAAATTATACTACAAATAGCTACTATTTTCTTCAAGAAGAACTTTAACATAAAGATTCATGCAATGCTACATAAGCAATGCGCACTTAAGTGATGAAAATTTGTTAACGCAATTTTTCAAATCATCAATATAATATCTAACTTCTGTAAATTTGTTGTAAATATATAACTTATTGATGCTTACTAGCACAACTTTCAAACTTGTGCTCCATACTAAAATGTTTTGAATATTATCCTTGATATTCACATTTTTCATTTATCAATTTTGTGAGATTAACTATCGATACATACGCTGTGGTGTATGAAGCACCTCAATTTCAGCTATTGATTGGAATATAGCGTCAATTTTCAATGTCTTTTTTTTTTCTTTTTTCTAAGTCTGCTATTATTTTGTAGTTATAATTAGTAAAGTATTTTTAAATGGCAACTCGTTTTTTAATCAATATTGTTTCGTAAACGGCTATTTTTGGCGTTGATAGGTTTTCAAACAAATATTAAAACAGTTCATAAAATCCGTATAAGCCTTAACAGATGTAAGCCGTACGCGAGTCACGTTCGTCATTTCTTAATATCGTTATTATAAGTTGTAATTTTGTAGAATCCAAGCGAAGAGATAACAAACTAAGTTACGAATAGAAAAACAAGTTCATTCTTTGGCGTTGTTTTTCAAGCGTTGTATTGCAAATGTTATTTGTATAACGAAGTCCGTTAATATTTTTGAAAGATTATTTTCCAATGTTTGACTGTGATTTCCTCTATACAATTAAGTAATCTTAAAAGTTATAGAATATTAACCTAGCAATTCATTAAATTTTATGTAAAATTTTTGGTTTTTCTAAATATTTTTTTAAAAGAGACCAATTCTGTTTTTGTCTTTCTTGAATTGCAATTCTAAATTAACCTATGACTTTATTTAAATACCATGTCACTTTGTCGACGTGTCAGTTGATTATTTAATTAAGTAATTTAAAATACCGTGTCACTTTGTCGACTGGTTAGTTAATTTGTGAAAATGAAAAATATCTATAGCTAAATTATTTTATGTTAAAACTATTTATAATTATGTATGTGAACCTTATATGCTTAAATATACGCTAAAATTTAACTGGAAAAATTACTATGTTTCTAGCTGTAAAAATTAATTACTAAATTTCTCAATAAAATAATGCTCCATTAAACATCATGAAAATAGCTCCATAATTTTACAGAAGCACACAGAAGAAAATGGAGAATATATTTATTTGCTGATAGAATGAGTTCTACAATTATTCAGCTCTATCACTGAGTCCGTCGTATTACGATTATCGTCGGAATTACTGATTACTGAGTTCATTCGTAGCGCCATTTCGTAGATTATTGAAGTAATTTGTTTCAGCGTGTTTTGGCTGTCGGAAAAGTGGTTATATCTTCTGAATTTTATTTCACAATTTTTTCCGACAACCAAATCGCATTGTTATAATTTTAATACTTGCTGTATTTATCACTCATAATACTTGTATATTATAAATTGATTTACCCAGTTTCTCCTGCTCGAACTTATTCTAAAAACTATAAAATTTTTATTCAGTCGTAAGTTACGAGTAGAAGAAACTGGAATAACGTACAGCTGCGGTCAAAATAATAGTAGCGCCCTTATATTCATACATGTTTGGATAAATAATACTAGTATACGAATTTCGGATCCGGTAAGTCCATTTTCATTCCTATATGTACTTTCAACACTCGTTCCAACTCCGTACTCAGTCTCCTCCTATATTGTAAAACTTTCAAGATACAGGGTGTTTTACGGTTTTGGTACGTGTTTAGTATTATTGATCTAGAATCTAAACTACTCACCATAAAATAAAAAATAATATTTTTTATTTTAGAAAAAATATCAACCTTTCCATCAATATATCAACCACTTTCGTGTCATGTGCTGCAGCTGAGCTAAAATTTTGTGATTACTCAACGAAATATCAACAAATTTTGTATCTTTTGTTTTAGCGGAGCTGTTACTGTCCAAAGTTGGAATTTAAAAAAATACTGTTGATTAAGTGTATTTTTACATGAAAAAAAGACATTTTAAATTTGGACGATTACAGCTCCGCTAAAACAAAAGATACAAAATTTGTTGATATTTCGTTGAGTAATCACAAAATTTTAGCTCAGCTGCAGCACATGACACGAAAGTGGTTGATATATTGATGGAAAGGTTGATATTTTTTCTAAAATAAAAAATATTATTTTTTATTTTATGGTGAGTAGTTTTTAGATTCTAGATCAATAATACTAAACACGTACCAAAACCGTAAAACACCCTGTATCTTGAAAGTTTTACAATATAGGAGGAAACTGAGTACGGAGTTGGAACGAGTGTTGAAAGTACATATAGGAATGAAAATGGACTTACCGGATCCGAAATTCATATACTAGTATTATTTATCCAAACATGTATGAATATAAGGGCGCTACTATTATTTTGACCGCAGCTGTATGCGGAATGAAATTTGCACAACTTTTTCAATCGTGTAAAAACACCAATAACTAAAATTATGCATATTTATCGATGACTATATGAGAGACCAATGTGATCTTAACAAGCTGTTAAAATTTTATGCTTGTAATTTCTTAGGTGTATTCAAAATGTTGAAAATAAAGATGTAAGTCGCACAGAGGTGCACGGCCAAAAATCGTTTTTCACATTTCACTGTTTCAAAAATATAATGATGCAGTTTTGTTAAGCATACTTTAGTTAAGAAACATGCAAATTTTCAGGATTATGGGTCATCGGGAACGTATTGAACGGCGTAAAAACAAAAAAACCCATCCTCATTTTTTTGTGAATTTGAATTTTTCACAATACATATTTTGTTGATGTTTGAAGACTTGTAACTTTTTCACGGTGCAAAATTTTTGAATAATTTTTTTAATTAAGTTCAGTAAAATGCCTTATAAAAAGTTAAAATTTTTATTGCAATTTATGTTTTATAGTATTTTTTCAGAAATTTTTTTAAAAGCCTATATATATTTTAAACAACTTTTGAGAAAACTCATACACCGTCGTGCGACGGCAGAGCTTGGTTATATTTTATAGAAAGTTTGAAGTAATGGGTCCGCTAAATAACTTTTTTTTTTTGAAAATTCTATAGAAAAGAAATTACTAAATATTTTCTCAAATTTCTTTTTTTATTTAAAAGTACAATCCTTCCGGTTAATATCGAAAAATAATTTCATTCAAATGGCTGCCTCGGCTGGCCATGCATTAGCCTACACGATCGGTCCAATTTTTAAGCACATTATCGATTGTGCGCAGCTGTATTTCACCAATGGCTTCACGAATATTGTCCTTTAAAGCGTCAATTGTCTCTGGCTTGTCGGCGTAACACTTATCTTTGAGGTCACCCCACAAATAATAGTCCAACGGTGTCAAATCGTAGCTCCGAGGTGGCCAAACGACATCAGCTCTGCGGCTGATAATGCGATCTTCAAAAACAGGACGCAAAACATCAAGTGTAGCTTCGGCTGTGTGGCACGAAGCGCCGTCCTGTTGAAACCAAATGTTGCCAATATCCTCCTCTTCAATTTTTGTGAACAACATGGCCCAATAACGATCGCCATTGACTGTAACGGCCACTCCTTGCTCATTTTCGAAGAAAAATGGCCCAATTATGCATCTGGACAAAAATCCGCACCAAACAGTGACTCGTTTTGGGTGCAGCTGCTTTTCAATGTATGCATGCGGGTTTTCTGTGCCCCAAATGCGACAATTTTGCTTGTTTACATACCCGCCAAGATCAAAATGAGCTTCATCTGAAAAGATGATTTTTTTGGCAAAATCGGCATCTTCTATTAGTCTATCGCAGGCCCACTTCCCAGCGTTGTTCAAGCGTATACACAACTATATTCGTTCAGCGGAAAGATAAAACTAATTATCTGTCAAATCAGACATGAGCTAAATGTTACCATTCACGAAATAAGCACTAGTTGAAAAAAAACGTTATATGGCGGACCCTTTATTTCAAAACTTTTTCTCCAAAATATTAAAACCGCCATTCACTGCCGGAGAGCACTTTTTTACAAAATAAGGTAGGCACCTTATATGAACTGAACTATTTTTATACGACACAGGCATAACCTGTGCATGTCGTTTGCTGAAGTGTTCACATTTTCACGAAAACGTATTAATCATGCGTTGTTTTCGCCATAACTAAGCATAATCCTACAGTTAATGAATGCAGCCGCAGGTAACGCCATAGGAAGAAATCTTAATTGGGTAACAGGTAGAATCCTTTTTGCGCACATTTTTTATCTATAAAGCCGCGCATCTGCATAGCAAATATATTTCTCACAAAAACTAACGCGTAATCATAACAGATATGTAAAGTGTAACTTACGATTTTGTTGCTAATTTGTATTTGGTAAACAAATTTAAAAATTATATCGTCGCGGCTATCATTGGCGAAAATATTGTCAGTCACAAAACTATGGAAGCTGTTCGAAAATAGAAATCGATGCTGAAATTTAAGCTGACAAACGAAACTTGGCTAAAAAAAACTCTTGAATACGATTGTCAATTAGACGAGGAATGTGATTCTGATATCAATCCTGAAGATGGACATGAACAGAATACTAAGAGAGGAAGACCTACGAAGCCTTTCACTGAGAGTTCTGTCCGCTCTCAAAGAAGAAAACTTCAGAAGATCTCGGAAATTTGTGGTAAAGAGTTTGTCGAAAAAGCCTATATGCAGCAATTGAACTCCGCACGAAGGCACTTGCAATCTGAGATTGTTGAATGTGCATCCAAAGCTAGTCCAAATCGCCTAAAAAGGGTATTAACTACATTTCCAACACCGCAGCAAACACAGGAGAACGACACGCCACCAAGTGCTTATCTCCTGATTCAGCATTGGCACTCTTCATAAATACTAAAATGACAAAATAGCAATATGAAGAGGTGAGAAGTTCCACAATGGACATCGGTGTACACTGCTACCCAAATTACAGAACCATCGTAACTGCGAAAGACCGCTGCATGCCTCAAATAGAAGAAGGAAATATAACAGAAACATCAGTTGAGGTTAAATTGCAATCTTTGTTGGACCATACTGCTGAGCGAATACTGCAAACTATGCCAGAAGAGCTTATCAACCTCTGCAGTGGAAATTTACAGTTGATCTCTAAATGGGGCTGCGAGGGCTCATCGGACAACAAAAAGAGTACAAGCAAACTCTTGAAGAAGGCTTTAGCGACGCGCATATGTTTATGGTGTCTTTAGTATCCCTTCGGCTGGTTTGACTGAATTACTACTGAAGGAGCCTATTAAGAACCATCAACTTCCAAAGCAGCAAGTACGAACAGGCAGACTGCGAATATATGGAAAAATCCGAGTCCTTCATCTACAAATTACTGCAGACCAGTGAAATTTGCCTTTCACAAGGAAACTGCGGAAATCATCAAGGAAGAAGTAGCGGCCATTAATACGCAAATAGACACTTTGGAAGATTCTGTCTTCATTTTGAACGGGAAAAATATCACCATTCACCATAAATTGTTTCTCACAATGGTCGATGTTAAGGTAATGCAGGTATTAACTGACACGAAAATACACTCGATCGTGCATTATTTGCGGCGCTTATGGAAGCAAATTGGGCGAACCTTCAACTGATGAGTGCCAAAAACTGGGATATACATTTGGTCTCTCACCGCTGCATGCCAAAATTTGCTTTATGGAGCACATTTTGAAAGTCTCGTATGACTTGGATTTTGGTGGAAAGGTCACAATTAAAAACTCTGCATGCAAAACTTTTCGGGAAGAAAAAAAAAATCAAATTTAAGCTGAGTTCCGCAAAGTGGGACTCATTGTTGATACCACGAAGCTTGGAACTGGCAGCAGCAACGATGGCAACACATCCTGTACATTTTTTGCTGATGCTCACACTACATCAAAAATCACTCTAATTGATGAGGTCTTCATATCAAGGTTGCGAACCATCTTACAGATTATTAGCTGCAATGAGCATATACGAGTTGAGCGTTTTGGACAGTTCGCAAAGGAAACAGCAGAATTATACAGTAAATTATATCCTTGGCGTGCTATGTCTCCAACACTGCATAAGGTTTTAATGCATGGCGAACAAATCATAAAGTAATCATATCCTACCTATTGGAGAGCTATCTGAAGAAGTGCAAGAGAAAAAATAAGGATTATAGGTTCTATAGGGAGCATAACACCCAAAAGTTTTCAAGGCAAAAAACAAATGAGGATCTATTTAGAATGCTTATGATATCATCTGATCCATTTATATCTAGTTTCAGAAATTCAAAGAAAATTCCTCATAGTCCCTTAAGTAAAGAAGCAAAAGATTTAATTGTTCAACCAACTGATGAATTTTTTGAAGAAAATTGATATAAAAAATCAATTTATAAATACTTGATAAATTATACTTTTTATTAATACATATATAATAGTAAAACAATTCAATAAAACATTCTATACAAATACGAAATTTTTTACGTAATAATTTTTTATATTTAAATTTCAAAAAACCATATTAAAAAAATAGAGAAGAGAAAATCACAGAAATTATATCAAGTTCTCATACAAAAGGCATGTACATATTTTATCGTTAAGTTGCAAAAAACAAAAAAATTGCTATATATTTACTAGTCTACCTCCCATGCAAAGTGGCGGCATCTATAAGGTAAAGCTTCATAAATGCCATACTTATTGAGATATTGCCTTAACACTTTGCACATATCTTCTCCTCTACAAAATAAAGAACATCTGTAAAAATTATATCAAACCGGATATGAACCACGCCTACAATGCGCTGCACGGCATAACATATATAAACATTTTCAAAAAAATCAACTTCCTACCCAAAAAAATACTAAACGAAATTTCAAGAACTATTTTGATACCTCATATTAAAGGACTAACTTTCATATGCACATTTGATGATTCTGCGACAAGGTCTAAACTAATAGGCCTATTGCGTAGGGCAACCAAACAGAGTTGCGTAGCCAAATAAGCAACCCAACTTTAAAGCAACCGAACTTCCATCTGGTATTTCGTATCACCAGGGGCGTAACTAGCGGGGTGTAAGGGGGTAGACTACCCTCTTTACTTTTTTAGAGTCGGCCTAATTGTTATTTTTTACTAAAATTTTTAAAAATATTGATTTTTATAAGCAATAATTATGAACGCATCAGAGCCAGTCGTACCTTTTATTGCCATTTTCATAACAAAAAAACTTTAGTCGGCTATTTCATTTTAATTCATACCCAAAACTATCTTCAGTCGGCCAATTCACTTTCAGTCGTACCTTAAACGAGCTTCAGTCGGCCAACATTTTAAGTCGTATCAGCGTGGAATTGTAAACGAATCCAGTGTTCCTTTGTGACAAAATGCAGAAAAAGTTCAGAAAAGTAGCATAAAGTCTGTTAAAAAAGTACGGAAATAGTAATGCATAGTAATGTAAAAGAGAGCAGCGGACCAAATGGACCATTTTTAGTCCAATTGTGCAACCGTGTCCTTGACCAAAAATAAAAACCGAAAATGATATTTTTGTTTGACCAAAAAAATATTAATGATTTTTATTTAAGATTTAAAAGATAAACTCAGATTACTATTTTTATATCGGAGAAAAAACTTGAAAATCATAAAATAATGATTAATGCTTAAGTTTTTGGATATAGCTTAATGATAACAGTCCCTGATACAAATACCTTGTCAAAAAATTGAAAAAATAAGTGGAATAAAACAAGCCCAAACGAGCAAAGGCTTACTCAGTCGCCACACATATTCTCTTTTTTAAAACCTAATTAATACATTTTTGTATAATTTTTTGAGATTGAAATTTTTATCCAGAAATTCCCAACAGTTGTAATAAAAAATTTAATGACGATTGAAATCGGCCAACATATTTAAAGAAATTTTCTTAGCTCAAGAACTCTGATGTAAAATACGTAATTTCATAGACTTAACATTTAAATTTGAATACAATTATAATAAATAAATATAAAACGAATTTAAAAGATTAAGTCAGAGTATTGAAAAAAGAACACCATTTTTAAATCTGCATTCAAAATTCATTTATTATAAATTAATTTTATAATTGTTGGCCTTTGTAGTCTAGTGGAGACTCTCAACCCAAAGGTCCCTGGTTCGAATCCGGGCTCGGGCATGGTTCTTTGCACTTTCTTTGTTCTTTCTTTGTCCTACATTTAAGAATTATGGAAAACTAAAAATCCACAACTAAATTGTGGAAAATGTGAAAGAATGGAACAACTAAGGGCTTCAAATGCTTGCCGAGGTTAAGGCATAACACTAGCCTCGGTTAAAAAGCAATTCTAATTGTCTTTCGCAGTTGTTTCCCTAATCAATAATTCACGTATAGTTCCAATCAATTCCTCTAAATAATATATCCTTTTCCTTTCAGGTCAAAGACCAAACCTTGTTTGTATAAGGCGCATGCCTTGGTTCTTTGATCTTTAAAAAAAAAAAAAAAACATCGCTTTATATAATTGTTGATGTTTTAAACGAAATTTCCCAAAGCTCTAAGAAAATTGACAAGTGGACTCAAATGCTGCATATTCGCTATCAACCCAATTCATTTCTGTGGACTTTATTATAAGTCTTGTTTTTGTAAAAAATGTGCTAGTAAAAATGAAACTCCTGACTGAATCTCTTGAAGCCGTTGAACTGAATATTTTATATGCTATGAAATTTATTTCATGTGCCCTTAAGTCATTAGAAAAAATAAATTCGTAATCTAAAGGCACGGATAACCTAATTAGTAGTGCTGTTGCATTGTTAAAATTGTTTAATGTTGATGCTGAATAGGAATTCTCAATTCGCCATCGCCGTCGTCTTGCGCCGAAACGTTTGGATGATAAAAATGCCAACTCGGCTTATTTTTCGATAAACTGTTTTTATAGAAGAGAATTTAAACTTGTATTGGATAAGATAACAGAAATAATCTTTCTCTTCTTACCGTTTAGACGTGTTTTTGCGAGCTCTAACATTTAAAGTTATCTTTAGCCAAAAGTTCTAAATTTATAAATATAAATAGAAATAAACAGCTTTCTGATCAACTTGCACATACATCTGGAAGCGTGATAACGTGGATTTCATCCTTTTAAAATACTTGATATTTAATTTAATTTTCAATATAAATATATGTATATATGTATTAGGGCGGGTCAATTTGTATGGACGAATTTTTTGGTGGTCTGGCTCAGCGAAATTCGTAAAATACATGTAATTTCAAGACTTTTTCTCCACTACAGCATATACAAATTCTGAAAAAAAGCTGTGCGGACTTTCGTAAATAGATTTTGTTCTCAATTATAAAATATGAATGTATGTGTATGAATCTATTTACGAAAGTCCGCACAGCTTTTTTTCAGAATTTGTATATGCTGTAGTGGAGAAAAAGTCTTGAAATTACATGTATTTTACGAATTTCGCTGAGCCAGAATTTGACCCGCCCTAATATGTATATTTGTTTATAATTTGCTTCTTTCCTTCTTCTTGTCTTTTTTTTAAGCGCAAAGAGGTTTCTATAAAGCAAATTATCGTATTTTCTTTCTACATCTGTTTAAACGCTACTGCAAAAACTCTAGTGCTTATAAAACTTTTCAATTCGTTGGTTCTACAAAATCAGGGCTGAAAAGTTTCTACAGTATGTGACAGAACTGAACATCCACCTCGTAGCGTCGTGACATCCGCAAACCGGATGACAAGGCACTTCCTGACTTAGCGGGCGTCTACATAGGTATGCATAGGTATGCATAGCTAGGTAGCTATGCTTCAGCTTAGCTCAGGGAAAATGGTCGTGGGGTTGCTTCGTCAGGAAGTCGTGGGATGCGATCTGCACAAGTTAAATGTATGCAGACGGTAACAGGAAACGGAAAAGGAACATTTAAATTAAAATTCAAATGGGCGGAAACAGGAAACGGATGGGAGAGAGAAAAAAAGTAAAACAAAACGCAAACCGACTCGTAGCCTCTATGCACCATATAGTAAGAGGGAGGAAGGTGTAAATTCCCCTCATAGTCTATACCCGCCCTGCCTGTTAATGAACGGAGAAGTGACTTCATTAACCCGAATCGTAAAAAAAAATTTGATTTTAAAGTCTGCATTATTTTATACTTAGTGCGTGTTGAGGAAATTTATTTTTAGGCTTAACTCATTTTTCTGTTAGTGTAAGAAAAAAAATAAGCTTTTTAAGTTTATAGTATTTTGAACTTAGAGTAGGTTCAGAATTATTATTTTCAAGTTTGACTCATTTTTCTCTTAGTGTAAGTCAAACAATAAGTGTTTTAAGATAGTATTATTTTTTTCTTAGTGTGTGGTGAAAACTAATGTTTTTAAGTTTGAACTATGTTTAACTTAGTGTATGAAAAAGCTAATTTTTTTTAAGTTTACATTGTTTTTATCTTAGTGTATGTTAAAAAGAAAATTTATTTTTGAAGTCTGAATCATTTTCAACTTAAGTGTGTACTGAAAACTAATATTATTAAATTTGAATTATTTTTAACTTAGTGTATGAAAAAACTAATATTTTTAAGTTTGAATTGTTTTTATCTTGGTAAGTGAAAAAAAATAATTATTTTATGTTTGACTCACTTTTGTCTTATTGTTCTGTAGGTTGAGAATTAATATTTTTAAGTTAGAATTATATTTAACTAAGTGAATGTTGAAAAATCTTATTTTTAAGCTTAGATCATTTTCATTTTAGCATATGTCGAAATATAAGGAAGTTTAAGTTTAATTCATTTTCGTTTTTGTGCATGTCAGTAAAAATGTCTTGTATTAAAAAAAAGTAATTTTAAGTTTGAATAATTTTCAACTTAGTTTAGGTTGTAGCACGAAAATTTATTTTTAAATTTGAATCATATTCAACTTAGCGTATGTAAAAAAATATAAATTTCAAGTTGAAAATTATTTTCAACTTAGTGTATTTTGAAAAAGAAAATTTATTTTTAAGTTTGAATCAATTTCAGCTTAAGGCATTTTGAAAAAGTAAATTTATTATTAAGTTTGAATTATTTTGAACTTAGTGTATTTTGAAAAAGAAAATTTCTGTAAGTTTGAATCAATTTCAACTTAGTGTATGTTGAACAATATTAATTTTAAGTTGGAAATTATTTTCAACTTAGTGTATTTTGAAAAAGAAAATTTCTTTAAGTTTGAATCAATTTCAACTTAGTGTATGTTGAACAATATTAATTTTAAGTTGGAAATTATTTTCAACTTAGTGTATGTGGAAAACTAATATTTTAAGTTTGAGTTATTTTTATATTAGTATATGTCGATATATTTATTTTTATTTCGATTATGTTTAATTCGTATTTTTTGTTAAGTTTTTGTTGAATTTATTTTAGTTTCGATTACGTTTAATTTGTATTTTTTGTTTTGTTTAGTTTATGTTCAATATATTAGTTCTGATTACGTTTAATTCGTATCTTGTTTAGCTTATGTTCAATATATTAGTTCCAATTACGTTTAATTCGTATCTTGTTTAGTTAAGTTCAATATATTAGTTCCAATTACATTTAATTCGTACCTTGTTTAGTTTATATTAAAAAAAATTCTCTGTTACGTTTAGTACCAATTTTTGTTTATTTTATATTAATTTTTTTTTCCTACGCTAAGAAAATTATTGGTTTGGTTTACGTTTCGTTTAGTTCGGATTAATTTTAAATTATATTTTTGATTGGTTTCATTTAAGTAAGTTTTATTTTATGTTAAGATTGCGCTTAATTATTTTAGTTTTAGCTTTGTTTTAGTTGCCTATTAATGTTGAAATTGGCCGTAGTTTTTTTTTCTTAAGATATCTTTTAATTTAGATTACTACTTTGAATAATATTACCAGCTTAAATTTTTTTGTAGAATGGTAACCGTGTATAGCTATAAAATTTTAAAGCAAGCTGATAATCATATAACTATATAAGTATATGTATGTGTCAAAAGTATATAAGACACTTGATTTTGGTAATAATATTGAGAAAAAAACTTGCATTGACCGTTTTGCATAAAAATCTAAGTATTCAATTACTTATTGAACTGATTTTAAAGTATATTGAGTACTTGTTTTTTTTTTTAAATAATACGCAGATTATTATATTTTGATATGAAGCTATATGAATATATATATAAATTATATATATTGATAAATTACATAAACAGGGTGAGATTATTACATAAACAGGGTAGAGCGAATGATGGTGATGCTCTAGGTAACCGAGAGGATGATAGTGGTCCTGAGATGTGGTTGCTCCTGCGGTGAGGTGTACGTTGCTACTGTAGTTGCAGCATTAAGCGAGTGCTTTCGTTTATGTTGCTGTTAAGAAACCCGCAAGTTGCTGATGCATCAGCCACGCTGGAGAGCGGTTGCCGACGCTGCTGTTGTAGTAGTTAGCTGCTGTTGAGGTTATATGCTGTTGTTGGTGTTAGCTGCTGTTGATGGTGTTGGAAGGCTCCTGGACGTTGACATGGTAGTGACGTGGGCGAAACGTAGCTGCTGGTGTAGAAGTAGGTGGCAGTTGCCGTTGCTTGTAGTGTCGCTACACGAGGCCACACGCACTCTTTGTCGCTGTTTTAAAATGACTATTTTTGAAGTCACTTTTAAAAACTGTTGCTGCTGTTGTGGTGGGTGTAAGAAAAAAACTATAAGATTTATCTTAAATATTAAGATTTTAACTTACCCACAAATTTACGTATCTCGTAATCCAGTCAGCCATCACCAAAAAGAAAGACAAAGGCCGGAAGTTCGCCAGCTATCGCTCTTTTCGTTGACAGCAGCCACCGGTTGTATTTTCGTTTACATAGGCAAGTCGGACAGTACAACACGCTAGGTTATACAACATGGTTTAATGACTACTTACACCGAATGTCGGTGCAAACGAGTGTTTGCGCAAACTGTCAGACACTGTGTTTGAACAATTTTTTGCGATGTTTGCAATCAAATAGGCCGCGTATACATCGAAAGGGCCTTAACAAGCAATTAAGTCAGCATAACAAACATGTCAGCTGGCAATTTGAACGATGTCACAATGTAGGCACTAATTAACAACGGCTGACATAGACACCCAAGGCAAGAAAAAAACAAAAAACATCAATTATATTTAATCGCTTCAGAGTTGAAACCCCAGCTCTGGTTTGAATTTGAATTCAAATTCCAGACCAAACAAGGGCACAACACAACGGTGTTACCGGTTGAGCCGATGAGAAAAAAACTCTTCCAGTTGATCAGTCGTAGTGTTTCCTCTGCTGACTTGAATTTTGCATTCAAATTCAAGCCTGAGCATGGAAACAACTGTCGACTTAGCTGTAAAAATTGGGGATGCGTTCTGACAGTGACATTTTCATTAAGGTTGGTTCGCCAACCCACCCTACTACTATCTGTCAAACGACCATTTGACGCTTGAGATTTTTCACCCCCCACAAGTACAGTGTCTTTATAAAAACGAACTGTTTTTCATTAAAAGCATTTAAGTTAATTTTTCTCCTTTTACTTACATCTATATTGCAAAACTTTCTATTTAACTGAAAATGATCTGCAATTTCCGAAACTGCGCTGTAAAAGGTGAATCAGACCGGCTGGTTACTTGCTGGTTGTGTGATTAATTTTTTCATATCAAGTGTGCAGCGTTGACTGCGAGGATCTTCGATGCACTCAACGAAAGTAAAGGACTTCGTTGGTCATGTGAAGGTTGCAGGTTTACAAACGTTGAGATCTTTAAACTTATTAGGCAATCTCGGAAAGGTTTTTTAGAGGTGGCTAAGGATCTAAAGGTAGCACAAGATAGACTGAGTTAATACGAAGATTTGTTTAAAAAGTTTAAAATTATGGATGAAGCATACAATTCTCCAAAACGTAAACGTTCAAACAAAAATCTTCGTAGTTCAGCTAAAACTACTGATATGACCATGCCCAATAATAATACTGTTCTACCTTCTACTGTAACTGTTTTCCCTAATGTGAAGACACAGCTTGAAGAACAATCAATTGGAGCTGTCAATATTGATCAAATGACCGATAATATCGCACCAACTAAGGTCGCTGCGTCAGCTGATCAGATTTCTCCTTCTGTTGAAGCAATACCAATCATAGAGGAAAATGCTGACTCTCCTCGCGTTTCTATCAAAATTTAAAAAAATCGTATATTGTACACTGAATAACCAGTAAAAAACCTCTGTTTTTAGAACTTAAATACTAAGGTGAACTCACGTACACAATAAATGAGTTTCACCAAAGTACATAAAAATGGGAAAAACATATGTTTTGACGTCACAAAATTTAAGTTTCCTATCTCTTTATCTCTGATCAAAACCACAAAGCAAAAAAGCATAAAAAACGAGATCGATCTTACTTTAGCATTGATAGAAGAATTATAAAAACAAAAGAAAAGCCATTAAGATATTTTTCTAGACTACATTGGGAAGGTTAGAAAAACTGAAACTAACAAGAGAAAATGTAACCAAAAACAAACTAACCAAGTGAAAATATAACAAAAAAAAAAGTTGTTAAAGTAAACACATACCTATGTTATTTATTTTACTATGTTAAAAGAAGGTTTTTAAAGGATTTAAAATTGAAAAAGGTAACCCTAACCACAGCTATAATTTTATCGACATGCCCGCTATTTACACTTTATCTCTCAAAAGTTTAAATTTTTTACATGTTTACATGCTTAGATGAGAACCCTTAATGTTTTTGTAGCTTACTTGTACTAAAATTAGGTCTGTTCGCGTACTTTTCTGGTAAAAAAATGAAAAACATCAAAAGTAATAAAATTGAGAGAGAATTAACTTCAACTTTAAAAAGTAAACGAACGCTTTCTGGTAAAATATTGAAAAATGTCAAATACGGCTAAGAAAATCTAAAAAAACTCAGCCGCTACACACAAACAACTACCATTTGACAGCTGTCATCTTTTTACAAGATGAAATTCTTCTTGTAAAAACTTTAAAAACTTGATCGGAGAGAAAATGTGATTTCCTCTCTATTACCCAATTTTCTCAGTAAACGAACGCTTTTCAGGCACTTTCTAGTTAAAACTTTTGAAATATTTCGTTTGCATTCGACTCCGCGAACAGACCTATTATTATCTTGTTTTAAAACCATGTTATAATTTCAAAGTATGGTATACATCTGTTTAAATATGGTAACAATATGTTAAAAAACTGAAATTTTAACAGCTGACTTTGTCATCTAGCTAATTTTCACTCCAAGCTTTATAAAATTACAAGATAGATTCATTTTAACGTAGCAATACTAAAAGAAAAACTAAAATTCGATCAGCTGACATAAACATTATGCTGACTTTTTTCTCTAATTATGACTTTTTATATCAGTAAAATGCAACTATAATTCTATATATATAAATAGGTTTATAAACTCCGACATTTTTGTTATTAAACAAAAATTACAAAATTTTGCCATTTTTTTTTTGCATATTTTTATAGCTTGGATATTTGAGAATATCGTCCTAAAAGAGTTTTTGAAATTCGAAATATTTTAGGAGACATGGCCTTTTTTGTCCAGCAATGTTTTCGCCAAAATACTATTTGCTTAATTTGGCTACTTTTTTAATGCAACGGTTTGAAGCAACCACCGAATTTCGTTCAACGCGTTCTTTCTCGTTCTTTCTCTAGTTGGTAATAACTTGTTTGTATACGCATTTTAAAAATAAATGAATAACCATTTTAGAGCTTAGGTATTCGAATGTTGGCAGCGTTTAGTTCACTTTGAATTGAGTTGTAAACCGGACGCGCGCCCGCATACAGTTTTGAAAAGTACAGTTTTGATAAAAATTTTTGTTTTTGCCAAAGACAATGGATAGAAAAAGTAATAGAAATAAAAGAAACACCGGTAGCAATCGAAAAACTAGTCCCTTAAAATGCCAGTTTCGTGGTTACCAACACGAAAGAGATGAGGACACCGAATTCACAAGTACATCGGCAAAAAAATTTAAAAATAAGGAAAACGAAGACAAGCATTGCTAATCTGGTGATATGTGACAAATGTGAAGGAAAAATCGAGTTTAAAAAAGCACCGCCGTATGGAATTGGCTTCAAAATTGGTTTTCACTGCGCTTGCCCGACCACTACATACATTTTTTTCGTCGTCTTTGGTTGGCAAATCATATTTGATGAGCCGGCACTTGATTTGTGCCATGAGGCTTTTAGGCATTGGGCCAAAAGGCATTACCACGTTTTTTGCCCTCATGGATATCGGCAGACGTGGGTAACTCGTTATACTACACTGCCCTGGAGAACTTTCATACATCTGCAAGCGCAATCTATGGATACACTCTTTCAAAAGCCGCGAAAGAAGAGAAAAATGCCATATTCACAGCCAATCCACAGTGCGACCCAACAATGTTTACCGTATCAGGTGATGGCACTTGGAAAAAACGTGGCTTTTCTTCACTATACAGTGCTACAACGTTGATCGGCAAATTCAGTAAAAAAAAAAGTCGATTCTGTTGTAAAGTCCATCGTATGGAACAGTTGCAAGTTTTTGGAAGCTAAGAAAGAAGAAGACCCCCTGGCATATGAAATTTAGATTGAAGACCACGAAGAGGAATGCCGTGACAACCATCAAAGAAGCTCTGGGAAGATGGAGGTGGATGCAAGCAGCATACCTGCTTTTTTTTTGCCAACTTTTTGAACAGCACTCATACAAAGGAAAAAAATGTTTTTATTTAATTTAATATATTCTTAATACAACAAAAACAAAAAGAATTTAAATAACTCTTTGCATTTTCAAATGAGAAGTTTTTCAAAAAGGGTCCAAAAACAGCCTTCCAACCAGGAATACTCCCTTAAATGATGTTTCTCCCTCAACATTTCTTCTGAACACACCTATACTCTATCTACCACCCTTCTGATGGTCCCCATACAAAAAACACACAAAATAGAAAATATCATTGCCCTTATACACAAAAACGTGACGAGACTCGAAATATTTTTCCTTACGAACATTTTTCGTGACGAGACTCTAAAAATTGTACTTTTAGTATCAAATCGCCGCCTAAGAAATTTCACTTCAAAACTAGAATATCAAAGCAAAACAAAATTAAAAACCGAGTTTAAAGTAGAGATGGGTCGTTCCGAACCTGTATAGTTCGTGGAACTATGTTCGCAGTCGGACATAGTTCCAATCATTCCTTCGATTAATTTTTAGCATGTCCAAACAGTTCCGGTTGCACTGATTTTTTTTAATTGAGCAATATTAACCGACATCTCTTTCACACATACTACGCTTACACGAATTTATGTGATCGACTAGAAATGCAAAGATGATGTTTGTGAGCGAACGAAAGAACTGATATATGAAATGGTATAATGACACTTCGTTGTTCTTGTTGTGCACATTGCTCTGTCCATTTCGTTTTGAACATGCTTTCATTAAAACAAATGGAACTAGCAGAACTAGATAGTTGCTCGGACATATTAAAATCTGGTACATAGAACATGCATAAGGAATGGCTTAAATGATTCTTTTACTCCCTTTTTAGCAACATTATAAATTTACTGCATTCTTTTAATTCAAATATTTATTTTGTAACAAAGATAATTTTTATAATTTGTTTTGTTATGGTTCATTTTTGTTGCTTATACTTTATATATGAATGAAATGAAATTATTTGACATTTTATAAAATTTCCGTTTTATATGATATATTTTCTTTAATTTAAAACAACTAATAAATCAAATAGTTTTGTTCAATTTTTTTTACGATTAGTCAGAGCGTTGAAATACTACATGGACCTTAACAATTTTTATCTGCAAGTCAAGAAGCAAGCAGTTCTAATAAACGTTTCTAATAGTCCCTGCAGTTCAAATAAACAAAGGAACTAAATAGTTCCGCGGACATTAGGGTGGGTCGATTTAAAAATCACCCATTGCTCTGTGAAAATCGAATTCTAGGGATCAAAATAAGAAACTTGCCCGAGGAACTATACCTCTAAAACGAATTCTAATGCCTCAACTTTTGAATTTTGTGAAAAAAATCACCATCTTTGGCACTTTATTTTATTTATGTTTTATTTATTTTATTTATTTTTACTATTTTATTTCTTTTTTCTCTTTAGAAATTTATATAGTCAGAAAATAATCAGAACACAAAAAAAAATAAGAAGTGAAGTGACCATTCCAAATCAAAAAGTTTACAATGAATCCATCATCCTCTACACCGCAAGATCAACAACATCAACAACTATCGAAAACCCAATGAGTCATATACCCAGGCATGATGTTACTGTTTTTGGTGTGTCTATTGATTTGACTGATCTTAATTTACCAACCCATCTGGATATCTTGAGATATTATTTTTACTTGAGCGAACAAAAAAGTTTTCCTATAAATCATTCACTATTCAAGTACAAGATAACTTGATTGGAATTTGGGAAAAACTTGGTATGGAAATAGTGCTGAAAAAAAGAGTATTTAATTGAATAGATTGCTTGACAAATATCAAGACCAAATCAAGAGAAGAAACAAAACCCAACAATTTCCAGAGTATATAAAATCTCTGGAAATAATTTTTTACATTGGAACATGTAAATGCGATTTGAAGGCAGATCCATGTGACTTGGTTCCCGAACGCCTCAAAGAGTTTATGCACGATCAACATATTCATAGAAGACTAACAATGGATGCATTTGTGATGGAAATTCAAGTGCAAGGAGCGACGTCTATGTCATCAATGCCAACATACCTAGATCCCGATGATTCAACATACGCACCGCCACCGGTTCAAGAAGATATGGATAGAAGCACAAGTTCACAATGCTCAGAAAGATACGATTATTTCAACTTTGCCTTGATATGTGACAGATTTGGTGTGCCTGATAGAGTAGCATCAGCATTTGGAACCGCTCTTTTCCAAGATTTTAAAATGAAAGATATGCATGGCAAACCTCCCATCATGGATAAATGCAGACAAGAAGTGCTTCGCAAACGGTTAGATGATACCAATATGTTAGCGTTTTCATTCGATGGCAGAAAAGATGATACTTTAACGAGAGATAAAATGTATGAGAAGTATCATACTAGGATGGTAAAAGAACCAAATCTTGTTATTTTGAGAGTACCGAATTCTAAATTGATTGGTTACTTAAGACTGGAACATGAAACCGCTGAATACAAAACAGCCAAATTAAATGATTGAATGAACGATCAAAATATATCACTGGATGAATTAATTGGCATATGCACTGACGGTGAGCCAACAAACACTGGCCCACAAGGTGGAATTAAACGAAAATTCTAATTGCTGTTACAAAGACCATTGCATTGGTTCGTTTGCCTTCTACACTTCAACGAACTTCCGTTTCGGCATTTGTTTGAAGCTTTGGATAAATCAACCAGCACTGGACCTAGATCGGCAACCGGAAAACTGGGCAAACATACATGTGAAACTCTTCCCGTAAGTTATTGTTATCACTAATTTATTATAATTGTCAACCGTTTTTAATTATTTTATTATTATATATTTTCAGGTGGTGGACGGCTTCCCAAAAATTGAGTTGAAAAATATGCCCCCTGCTCCAGTAAAAATTGAATTTTCCACCGATTCGAAGTACTTATACGACATGGCCCATGCAATTTCTAGCGGCGTGGTTTCGGTGGATCTGGCTAACATCAAACCAGGGAAAATTGTACATTCTCGCTGGCTCACCAAGGCCGCTTGATTATTACGATTATATGTGATAACGGAAAATCCAGATGCAAATTTAAGAATTCTGGTTGAATTTATATTTAAATGTTATGTGCCAATGTACTGCAATATCAAGTATTACAGCTCTGTCGTGTACGGTAGTGCATTATTTTTCAAGTTCATTAGTTGGTCACGATTTCTAGAACCTCGTTTACGCAAAATTGTCAGTCAAGAAATTACAGATAATTCATATTATAATATATATTATATAACATGATCAATATGAATGACATAAATAACGAATTTAAACCACCATTCAAGCGAAGCATTCCGTACGATACATTGAAAGAATATTTAAATCAAGATGATCCACCGTTTAATGATCCAAATATTCCTTCACACATACAAGGAACGGAACGACACGTTCAATTGCTAGCTAGCGTTTTCAAACGAGTGATACCGGAAAATGTAGAGGCTGTTATGGCGACGACATTAGAGAGCCGTGCGAAATTGCCCAGACTTGAAAGTAAAAAAGGCTTCAAACAATAATTTTTTTTAGTTTCTTTTCTATAACTAAGTTAAATTCATTTTTTCATTTACATATGTTCGGACTTAATAAATTTCTTAAGAGAAAAAATAAATATTATTATAAATAAATAAATAAATTTAATAACGTTTAGGTTAGATCAAATTCAATTTTCAAAATATTTTTAATATTATTTATAGGCTTTTTGATCATATGTTTATTTGCAATTAAAAACACAGTTTTAATTCATTTTTTCCCGACGTTTCGTTGGCTATTTTCCAACATTTTCAAGGGATGTTTTTATTAAATTTCTAAAACAAAAACAAAGAACACTGGATTAATAAATATAGGAATTTACATGAAGTGACATTAAGCATAATAGTAGAAAATTTGAATAATTATTTTTTTGTAAAATTTTAAAAAGACGTGAACTTACAAAATTATGTGTGTGGCATATATCGTTATTGGTAACTTTTTAAAAATAAATAAAAACTTTTGACAAATTTACAGGACTTTTGCAAAAACTAAGGAAAAAAATGATGTAAACACAATAAACAGATTTGTTACACTAATTTTTGTCTAAAGCAACAGCATAAATTCAGTTTATGTTGTCTTTGTCTTTTTTGTAGTTCATCGTTGTTTTTGATTTTTGTTGTATTCTTAGGTTTTCTAAAGTGTAGCGTGTGTTTATTCTTTTCTCTATATCTAAAATTTTTAATTTCGTCAAAATATTATTATAAACAAATAAATAATAAATAAAAATAAAGAAAAAAACATAGCCATTTCGCTGATTTTTTCATGTAAAGTGCCAAAAATTGTGATTTTTTTAAATGTTTGTATGGGGAACCCCCAGAGGGTTCAAAGGGGTGTGCCACTGGCATGGGTGGATCGGCCCTCCAAAGTAAGTGGTTATACATTTGGACTCGATTGGGGCACTCTAAATGGGTCAAAGAGGATTTTTCAAAATTTGACCCTACGGGACAAAAGTCAAAATTTGGAGCATGGAATTCGTTTTAGAGGTATAGTTCCTTGGGCAAAGTTTCTTATTATGATCCCTAGAATTTGACTTTCACTGAGCAATGGGTGATTTTTTTGCCTCCCCACAAATCGACCCGGCCTAGCGGACATTCTTCAAAGTCCCTCTGTAGTTCAACAAGCAAATAGTCTATACAGTTCAAATAAGCAAAGGAACTAGATAGTTTCGCGGACATGTTTCCGTGAACTACTTCCTTTCTTCAAAAGAATCGTTCCATGTCCGTTCCGTCTCTGGAACTGTTAAGCACAACCCTAAACACAAGTACAAGTTTAAAACATGTGTTATCGCTTTGTCATTATTGCTACTTGCACTGATTTTAATTAATTTTTTTTATTTTTTGGTTTAGTAAGTTACATTTTTATATAATTTATTTCAATGTTTTTTTATTTATGTATATATTTTTAAATAACATTTCATTTGTGAAAAACTTACTTGCTTTACTATATCATAATCAAACAATTTTGGAACCATATTTAAAGTCTCTGTTGAAATAAACATTTGGAGCGACGAGGAGCGTGCAACTTATTTTGAAATGACGCTACTACATATTTTTACTGAGTATTTGTTGGTCATGATTTATCTTTGCGCAAGTTTTTGCTTTTACAAAGCTTAACATATTTCTAATGCAGTCGGGTTTATCTTTTATTTCGAGCCATTCAGAGAAGATATCACCGATTTTCATGGAGCATGTCTCCGCCATACAAGCAAGTGGCACAGTAAAATTTGAATGTGGATTTATCATAAATCCACATAAAAGCTTTATGAGAGTCAGCGAGCGAACGATTTAAAGCTTTTGAGAGATAAGATTGAAAAGCAATAGAAATATAAAAATTTGATGCACGAAACATCTGAATAAACAATATAGCTGCCAACAAAATGTAGCAGAATTTCATTAGGTCTTACTTAAAAAATGTAGGCAATTTTTTTACTAAACTACCCTACGAACATTATATAATTTAAAGTTATTATATTTTTTGCATTATCTCTTATCTTTTTGTTTTATAATTTCAATAATATAATATCATAAAGATGACATAATCTAGGTATATTTTTTGTGTTGACTTGGTTTTTTTGCCGTTTTTCCACATGATATTTTTAGTGTTACATTCTTGTAAGTGCGATTCCATTAGTTGAAGCTTAGCAGCGAATAATGTTGTAAGCAATATTTTTTATGTTTTTTTTTGCAGAAAATTTTTTTATTTAACTACTTTTATATATTTTTTATTATATTATTGCAAATACATGCTGTTCAGGTAGCGAACGATCGTGGATAAATTGGCGGAAAAAGAGAACAAATGGGTTAAAGTGGGTTGGGAACAATTCAATTTTATTATTCTATACCTTTTGGTAAAACAATTGTGGTGTTATAATATTGTTGATTGATTCTTCTGAGTGTTGATGGGTGGTTGTAGTTATGTGTTGTTGATCCGTTGATAGAAGTCTTCCTTGTTGAGTTTGTCTTGGTGATGTCCTTGTGTTCTGGATGGGTGGGTTGTTGCAATGATGATTTTCGCTTTCAGTAGTAGAACGAATAAAAAACATAAGACGCTGGCGCAACCTTGCTGTTGCCGAACGACAACTGTCAGCGCTCGTGCGACTTGTAGCGAGTAGATCGAGCGGACGTGTTTAATATACACGGTGTTTACGTGTTTCACGTAAATTGCGAAAAAATTTTCAAAGAAAGATTTTCAATATCAAATTTTACGTAAGTGGAAATGGGTGGAATGAGCGTGATCAAAACTAAGTATGTTACAATCTCATCTAGGATGCACACAATAAGTGAACTCAAACTGAGCGTAGTCCGTTAAGTCATTTAGATTTGTACAAATGTCAATTAAACAAACAAACCAGAAAATAAATTATATTAATATAAACTTTGTGTTACATTGTATGAGTATTATAGAACGAATGCAATTCGAAGAGAATTAAAGAATTTTCAAAGATTTTTTCGATTTTTTTTAAGTTTTGAAAAATATGTCCCCATTTGTGATCCTATAACTTCAAAAGTATTTTTTCATATTACAAAATTTGTACATGTTTGCAAATAAGACATTTATATCTTTTATTTAAGCTATCATTTGTATTGATCTAAAGATTTTTGTATAAATATTCTAAATACTACATTTGTGAAAGAGTTTAAAAAAATATGGTTAATACTCAAAATTACCTCCTATTCAGGCCATATACATATGCGATATCGGATAGCTTTATAATTATATCTCGAAAAGCCTCAGAATTTGGTATTCGACCACAATTAACAAGTAAGGTTTCCCTGATAACATGTGATGGGCGTTGGGCAAGGAGGCGTGGCACCTCCTACACCGCCCGAATTTGCGATATCGAATTGCTTTGGAGTTATAGGTCGCATAGCCTCGAAACTCGGTATTCGACTACAATTTACACGTTTCACTGATAAAATTTTATCCCTCCCACACAACTGAAATTTTTTGGTATTAAATAGCTTTGGAGTTATAGGTCGCTGCACAGCCTCGGAATTCGGTACTCGACCACAATTTACTCGTGCCGTTTCACTGATAGCATGTTATGGGCGTTTGGCAAAGGGGGCGTGGCAGCATCACACAGTGTTTCAGCTAGTTATTTATACCGGCGCGAAGATTTCGTTGCTTTGTTTTGATTTATTTTTGACGTAGCTTTGTTTACGTTATTTCTGTCATTTTACTCATTTCCATGGCAATTCAAAATAATCGAGGAAGTATTGAAAACTGATTATATCAAGAAAACAAATAAAAATTTAAAATCATGAATGTTGTAAAAAAATTCTGCTATGGGATTTTTAAATTTAGCTAAAAACGCTAAGAACATTGTTTGTAAACAAAATCTTTTGTTAAATATATGATAATTTGGTTTTTAAAGTCAGAAGAATTTGTTTAGTACGAACTCACCACGTCGACTTTGATGCAGGTAGTTATGAGTATTTTTACTAAAACAACAACAATATAAGGAATTTTTTCCTTTCATATTGAAAAAATTTGTTGTTGTTGTTGTTTCTTTGGAAAAATTCGTTAGAACAATTAATTGTTCTAACTTTGACCTTAAGCTCAATAAACGATTTTAAACTATCAAACAACTAGAATTTGTATTTAAAATCAAGTATGATTTAAACTATCAAACATTTAGAATTTGTATTTAAATCATATAATGTCAACATAATAAATATAGAGGTCATTTAGAAAACACTTTAATCAAATGGTAGAGCTCGACCAAACGGAAACAGCTGAAAAACAAAATCAGCAAAAATTCTAAAAACAACTTCAGTAAACATGCTTTGTTAGTGCAGACTTCCAGCAGGCTGTTGGACTACATATAATAACATAAGCATAGAAACTAAAGTAAAACAGAAATACAACAACAAATGTGACATTATGAAATTGAGGAAAAAATGAGAAATTGACGCTTCAAAATCTCATCGCCTCGATGGTGCAGTGCGTTAGCGCGCGCTTGCACGGGCAATCACAAAGATTTCTGATGACGCGTTTAGCAGCGCAGAAATTGTACAATAAAATCAAATGCTAGTGATTTTTTTCCTTTCATATTGAAAAACTTTGTTGTTGTTGTTGTTGTTGTTGTTGTTGTTTCTTTGGAAAAATTCGTTAGAACAATTAATTGTTCTAACTTTGACCTTAAGCTCAATAAACGATGTTAAACTATCAAACAACTAGAATTTGTATTTAAAATCAAGTATGATTTAAACTATCAAACATTTAGAATTTGTATTTAAATCATATAAAGTCAACATTAATAATGAATAACACAATAACAGGCAATGAATAAAAAAAAAATGTACAAAAATTAATTATTGAAAAATTTTAAATTCTTTTTGAATTGCATTCATTGTAAATAGAATTCATATGAATAAAAAATAACTAATTATTCTGAATAACGAAAAAAAACAATATTTTAAATTAATTACTAATCAATTTTTTAAAATTCAATGTGAATTAAAAATTTTATTTATAAACAATTTTGAATTCATTGGATGGATTTGTATGTCGTTATTCAGTTTTCCTTTAGATTCTGAATATATATGCATATTATACTGCTCTGGCTGAGTCCATCAAAAATAGTCAATATTAATAGCAAGCAGTGAATAAGAAAAATCTGCTTCGCACAAAATAAGGAAATCATCATGAAAATAATGCAAAAAAACAAAAACATTGTTGCTGTCAAGCAGAGATCACAACTACTTGGTTCCAACAACAACAACGGAAAAAACAATTACAACATTAAATTTCACGACGCCCGCTAGCTATGAGAAACCTTGGATTGGTGATCTATGCTGTGAAGCATTGTGGAGTGAAGAGTGAAAGAGCATTGCAGAGAGAATGTGCATGCAAGGATTGAAAACTTTTCTCTCAAGAAAACTTTTTCATCGCGCTCACAAAAGCCTACGTATTGATCTGAAAAATATTTGTTACTTTTTAATGTTCTACGTGGCACATCTTTATACTATATAATCTTTGCTTTGGGCTTCTATCAGAAAACAAAACTTTTTTGCGATTTTTCGGATATTGATTCTTTCCTATTTATGGCAAAAAGAAAACACTGTGCGACGCCTACTATAGTAGGGCTTATTGTATTGTATTACAGTATGTTAAGTAAATGTACGGCATAATTTATCCAAAAATTTATTTAAGAAAATGTTTCTTTATCAATCAATAAGATGTGCAATCACCACCAGCGTCAATAATCGATTGACATCTCCGCGTCATACTTTCCACTAAATTTTCGGGATATTCGACGGGAAGCGCTCTCCAAATGCGTCGAATTTCCCGGGAAAGCTGTTTTAAAGTATAGGTAGGTCTCCCTCGAAGCTTCTGCTTGATGTAGCCCCAGACGTTTTCGAAAGGATTAGCAGGCAATTAGGATTAGGCGATTGTGCAGGTCAATCTAATATAAGGATGCTTTTTTCGTGTTTCCAGTCTGTGCAGAGGCGGCTTTGGTGCTTATGGTTATTGTCATAGAAATAAAAGATTAGGAAATGGTGTTTTGCTCACACACACTATACGTGTGTAGAAGGAATTTTCGTCGCTGAGGAAGCGAGATAGAGCGTCACTTTTTGACATAAGCCCTTGCCGATTTTTGCCCCCCATTTTTGAGCAAGAGCATCTGTCAAAACACAAGTTCTGCTTCATGAGCGTATTCATTATTTAGGGTGGCAAGGGCCTTAATTTTTTTCATATTGGGATAAGCTTCAATAGTCATTTATTTGCTTACAATTTCTTTGCAAACTTGACAATTAATTAATCCACTTTAACTTAATTAAAGTGGATTAGCGCAATAAGGTTACCAGCTATAACTAGGTATTTTTTTATAAAAAAAACTAATTAAGAGCCGATAGTTCGGAAAAAACTGCAAAAAACTATTTATTTTAGAGGAGTTTCATTTGGTATGTATTGTAGTTGCCTAGTTTTTGTGTTATTTTAATATCAATTAAATAGTTTATAAAAAATAGTTTTTTGAAATTAATTATTAATAAATCATTAAAAGTAACTTTTGTCGTTTCAGTTTTATTCTGAGTTCATGTCTTTTACTTTATATTATTAATGTTTTTCTCTGTAAAAAAATCGGCAACGCATCATATTGTATAATGGTGCTATATAAAAATTACTTAGTAAACATACATCTTAAAAACGAAAAATAGTTTACGCCTTTCTTTTCTACATAACCGAATGCGGCCCTGTTTGAATGTTTTTGTGTTTGTGTCAACTTCGTTGTGCTTGTAAAATACTTCAATTCACTTCAACTACACCGCTTCCTTATATTTTACTTCTATGGTTATTGTCTTCCTGTAGAATTCAGTCCTCCTTTTTTATGATAAACTGATATTTGGCAGTCAGTAATAAATCTTTCTCATAAATTTTGACCATTCTGGCAGCATTTCGGTTCTCTGAATGAAAGATGAATGTTGAACGTTATGTTTTATTTTAATGAAACGCAGTTATAGGCAAAAATTGTTCTTTATTTGATTAACATCAACTCAGTCCTAAAAACAATTCATTTGACAATTCCAAAAGAGCATAATAAAATATGTGTGAATACGAAACAAAAAAAAAATGCAAAACCAAATTACATGTGAATATGACTGTAAGTAAATATGAGTGCAAGTTTATATGAATGTAAGTGTAAGTAAAAGTAAATGTTAATAAAAAGAGGAACCGCTAATTTCAACACTCCCTCTCGCTATCTTTTTTAAATTTCATATAAACAATAATTGGGCCTATTCTACCAGATATGTTATTCTGTTATGAATCATATGATGCCGACCATAAAAGATCTGTTAAAATCTGCCTTTTGAACTTTTATGGTACCCTGTTACCAATCTTCGAAAACTAACATTTATTACAATTCTGTTAACTTCTGTTATAAAACAGCTGATTGCTGTCAACAAATTAAGAAATAAATTAACGCAAGTTGAAGAAGTTATCACTTTTAACGTATAAATTGCAAATATTTTTGCAAAATTTGCACTAAAGAAGTGCCGTGCGTTGCATTATAAACTAGCATTGCCGATTTGATTGTTTTAAAACAATGTCGGACTGGGAGGACGACCTAGAGCAGTAGCTCAAGTTTCAATAAAAGTCGTGACTGACGCAGTTATGGTGAAAGTGGAAGCAAACGTAAAGAACAGCGTGGAGGCGAGCATGTGGCGGTGGCCAAAACCACTATTTACATTTTTATAAAAGGCAGAAAAATGTATATTCTGTTGTTTTTCATAACCGATTTCATAACAAATTTTGTCATGTAGAATACCAATTCAAGAGTTTGTAAAAGATTTTGTGACGGTTCGAAAAATCTTTTGTTATTTATAACATATTTCGTAATAGATTTCGCAGAAGAGGCCAAAATAATTTAGCTTTTATAAAATCAAAGTTTCATAATTAAATTATTATGCTTCTCTACTGACATTAGTTTTCTGCTAACTGATTATCAGTAGATATGTACTGAACAAAAATTTCATTTCAATTTTTATTACAAATGTTCATGTAAATGCAAACATTTCATTTTATGTTGATATGAATATAGAATTAGAAAAAAATTTTATTGAGGCTGAAAAAGATTGTTAGGACGATGAGTGTGAATCACTGAGTTAAGACTTTGCAAAGTTTTAGAAGAATTTGCAACTTCGGGAAGTCAGCTATGTATTTAAAAATTGTCAGATATTCTGACTTAGGAAATAATTTTGTTTTGTGGTAAAGGCAATCGTGATCGAAACTTACAAATTGCTTACGACTATTGTACAACTATTTCCCCAACTAGCATAGAATGAGAACGGTGCTCTCATCAGCGGGTTATATATGCAATAATAATCGAACAAAACTCTCCAATAAAAAATAATACTTGTTGATCTGCTAAATGTATTACTTCAAAAATAATGAAAACGAAAAATTAAATTTGAAAAGTCTTTTCCAACCTTTATTTGCCTTAAAAACAAAAAACTTGAAGACGGTGTCCAAAAAAAAGTGTAGCATTTGTATAGTAATACCTTAAACTGTTCTGTCTATTTTTTATATTTTTTGTTCTTTAACCTTTTCAATGGCTAGGCTAAACTAAGAACAAAATATTTTTTTTGAGTTAATATTCCTAACATTTAGGTTCTTAAAATATGAAAACAACATACCTTTGATTATAACCTGCGCTACTTATGTTTTGCAAGCTTGTACAAAGAAAAACTTATTTTGCTCTTGGTCGGCACAAAGTCTTTTTTTTAATCCCTTAAAGGTTTTTCAAATCTTTAGATCTTTGTTTCTTAAACCTAATTAATATTGTTATCGTCAAACTTATGCAAAAAAAGATAAAAAATACAAACTTGATTTTTTTCCGGTTGATTTTTTCTTATAAAATAGGCCAAATAATTTTTTTTGCTTTTCTTCACCACAAAAACGAAAATACAACTGACTTTAAGGCCAAATATATCTCAAAACTTATTTTAATCATGTAAGTTCATCTTTTTTTCATAGAACCAAACGATTTGATTTAAAAAATAGCTTTGCAAAATAAATACATATAAAAATTACTTTCTGGCGTATTCAATATATTGGGCAAATCCACTGAAAGGGTTAAATTAATACAATGTGCTAGTCATTAATATTAGTTATGTTTTTTGAATACAAGGTCATTCACAATTGTGTGGTATAGTATGGTTTTTTTTGCCATAGTGGAAAATCACAAATATGAGCACCCTTTAAAATAGAATTTGTGGTTGGGAACCTCCAACTATAACTTTTTGTTACTATGCAAATAAATTAACTATCCAATCTGATATATGGCATAAAAAGTTTAACTTGCATTTTGAGCTTCTTCCATTTTTTCAATTAGAAAATAACTGGCAGCCCATCAGTTGTTTATGGAACCTTAAAAACCACGTTCGTCAAACATATCATTGGGCTACTTAAAATTACTACACTTTTGGTTTTTAAAAATTTCATGTAAAACAAGAAAAAATATAAAAACCAAATTGATCGCTTGCTGATTATCGCAATAAACTTGCGTTGGGGAACATTGTGCCAATCCTAGATCAGATAAAAATTTACTAAGACACATTACTGCCTTACAGGTCGGTTACACAGGCCAGTGACAGTGAAAGTACGAAGGAATACGTGTACTGTTCGAATGATTCGAAAAATTTCGAACTTTCATGCTTGTAGCAAGAGGTGCTACACATTCAAGTGAAAGTTCATTCAAAAAATTTCATCGTATGCAAAGGTTCTCGCTGCTATTGCTATCAGCGTTGCTTCCTGTACGAAATCGAGGAAAACCCGAAACAAATCCACCAAAAGTTATTAAAAACAACACTGATATCCTCCTTTTTGACATACACTGGCCGCTGCTCTGAAATTTCGTTGCCAGTAGCGATGAAAGTGGCGTGAAAGTGAATCCAGTGTGAGTGTATTTGTAAAAAAAAGTGACTGTATTGAGTTCTTCGAACTACAGAGCCAGTTTACTGGCCTGTGTAGCATGCCTGTTAGTTTTTGAACATAGTGCCGCGAATCCGGTTTCAGTTGTTGATGTTGCTATAACCGAGCGTTTCGATGAATTCTTCGTTCGTTCAGGCAGTGGAAACAGTTTGGTGCGAATCAAGGTTCGGAACATTGGTTTTTTTTAAAAAGGTCGTGAGCGCTATTCGTGCAGTGGAAACACTGTCGTTCGCTCTGATCTGCTGGCGCTCAAACATTTTGGGCGAGTCCGGTGTTTTTTTGTGAATAGAGTAGTAGATTTGTTGAAATTGTAGTTAATAACGTAGGAAAAAACAAAAAGGAACAAAATAAATTAAAAACTTAAGACAAAAGAACACTATTTTATTTGTGTCAAGTTTTCTTACAATTTAAGTTTTCAATATCGCAAACATTGAATTTAAGTGTTTCCACTGCACGAACGAACAAGATGGCGACTTATCAATGTTCGCTACTTATGTTCGAGCAGTGGAAACGGTTGGAGCGAATGAAGAATTCATCACTACGTTTTGTTCGCGATGTATTCTTTGTTCGTTCAGGCAGTGGAAATGCTCGTTAATAGTCCGATTTCTTGAACTCCATGCTACGTGCCATTATTACGGAAAATTATCCAGCCTGTTCTGTTTTTTTTTAGTATCAGAATCTCCAGCCCAATCAGAATTGCAATAACTGGCAAGCTTATTCTCGGTGTTGTGTGCTGGTGAAAATGTTATGCCCGTATCACTAGTTCCTTTTAGGTATCTAAATATTCGTTTAACACCTTTTCAATGAGTTTCGCTAGAGTGTTCCATATGACGACTAATACTCCAACCGCATAAGCAATATCCGGACTCGAACAGACCATTAGATACATTACTGACCCATTAGCTTCACTGTTGAAAACATTTGCCGCCAGTGCTAACATTTTTCGTAAAAATCATTCCAAGAGTTGTTGTAGAAGATACAGGAGAGCAATTTGTATGTTTAAGTCGATCAAGTATTCTCATAATATACCGATATATTTTTAATGCTCCTATATTTTGTGATTTCTTTCTTAGAGACTTTACATTGCTTATGTAAGATCAGTCGCTGATTACTAAAATCAAGTATATACGTGGCGGCATGTGGTATAAAATATTATAAAAATAAACGATAACAGATTAACTAACAGTAGAAACCATAACTTCCTCAACTTTTTGAAAAACTATTTTTAAACATATGAATTCACATGTAAACTATTGAGTCTAAAAAGTTAATTTTAAGGATAAGATGTATTTTTGTTTTTTATTTTTGTGAGAAAAATAAAAAAAATGGGAAAAATTAAGTTGATCCTGGTCTTATACTAAAATTTTATGTAACTTCTTGCTTCCCATTAATCTGCACTTTAGTTTTTGCTGTTCAAGGCTTGTGTTTAAATTGCGGATTCTGAAATTAATGCCGTGTTTAAAAAAAGTTTAAGTAAAAAAAGTTAATCTCGAGTAACACCAGGCTTAACTCGCCATAGAAACGAAATATTAAACGCACACACCGTAACCCTGAAAAATTGCGTTTTTTTAGGCATCACAAAACCCTACTTGGCAAATGTCAAAAAATTTTTGTTTACATAATATAAGGATGCGTCAAACAATGTACGCAAACTTTATATAAATTTGCGTACATTGCCATAGCCATTATTAAAATTCTATTCTTTTATTATTTTTTATTTGCCATTATTATTATTATTATTATTATTATTATTATTATTATTATTATTATTATTATTATTATTATTATTATTATTATTATTATTATTATTATTATTATTAATTATTATTATTATTATTATTATTATTATTATTATTATTATTATTATTATTATTATTATTATTATTATTATTATTATTATTATTATTATTATTATTATTATTATTATTATTATTATTATATTATTATTATTATTATTATTATTATTATTATTATTATTATTATTATTATTATTATTATTATTATTATTATTATTATTATTATTATTATTATTATTATTATTATATTATTATTATTATTATTATTATTATTATTATTAATATTATTATTATTATTATTATTATTATTATTATTATTATTATTATTATTATTATTATTATTATTATTATTATTATTATTATTATTATTATTATTATTATTATTATTATTATTATTATTATTATTATTATTATTATTATTATTATTATTATTATTATTATTATTATTATTATTATTATTATTATTATTATTATTATTATTATTATTATTATTATTATTATTATTATTATTATTATTATTATATTATTATTATTATTATTATTATTATTATTATTATTATTATTATTATTATTATTATTATTATTATTATTATTATTATTATTATTATTATTATTATTATTATTATTATTATTATTATTATTATTATTATTATTATTATTATTATTATTATTATTATTATTATTATTATATTATTATTATTATTATTATTATTATTATATTATATTATTATTATTATTATTATTATTATTATTATTATTATTATTATTATTATTATTATTATTATTATTATTATTATTATTATTATTATTATATTATTATTATTATTATTATTATTATTATTATTATTATTATTATTATTATTATTATTATTATTATTATTATTATTATTATTATTATTATTATTATTATTATTATTATTATTATTATTATTATTATTATTATTATTATTATTATTATTATTATTATTATTATTATTATTATTATTATTATTATATTATTATTATTATTATTATTATTATTATTATTATTATTATTATTATTATTATTATTATTATTATTATTATTATTATTATTATTATTATTATTATTATTATTATTATATTATTATTATTATTATTATTATTATTATTATTATTATTATTATTATTATTATTATTATTATTATTATTATTATTATTATTATTATTATTATTATTATTATTATTATTATTATTATTATTATTATTATTATTATTATTATTATTATTATTATTATTATTATTATTATTATTATATTATTATTATTATTATTATTATTATTATTATTATTATTATTATTATTATTATTATTATTATTATTATTATTATTATTATTATTATTATTATTATTATTATTATTATTATTATTATTATTATTATTATTATTATTATTATTATTATTATTATTATTATTATTATTATTATTATTATTATTATTATTATTATTATTATTATTATTATTATTATTATTATTATTATTATTATTATTATTATTATTATTATTATTATTATTATTATTATTATTATTATTATTATTATTATTATTATTATTATTATTATTATTATTATTATTATTATTATTATTATTATTATTATTATTATTATTATTATTATTATTATTATTATTATTATTATTATTATTATTATTATTATTATTATTATTATTATTATTATTATTATTATTATTATTATTATTATTATTATTATTATTATTATTATTATTATTATTATTATTATTATTATTATTATTATTATTATTATTATTATTATTATTATTATTATTATTATTATTATTATTATTATTATTATTATTATTATTATTATTATTATTATTATTATTATTATTATTATTATTATTATTATTATTATTATTATTATTATTATTATTATTATTATTATTATTATTATTATTATTATTATTATTATTATTATTATTATTATTATTATTATTATTATTATTATTATTATTATTATTATTATTATTATTATTATTATTATTATTATTATTATTATTATTATTATTATTATTATTATTATTATTATTATTATTATTATTATTATTATTATTATTATTATTATTATTATTATTATTATTATTATTATTATTATTATTATTATTATTATTATTATTATTATTATTATTATTATTATTATTATTATTATTATTATTATTATTATTATTATTATTATTATTATTATTATTATTATTATTATTATTATTATTATTATTATTATTATTATTATTATTATTATTATTATTATTATTATTATTATTATTATTATTATTATTATTATTATTATTATTATTATTATTATTATTATTATTATTATTATTATTATTATTATTATTATTATTATTATTATTATTATTATTATTATTATTATTATTATTATTATTATTATTATTATTATTATTATTATTATTATTATTATTATTATTATTATTATTATTATTATTATTATTATTATTATTATTATTATTATTATTATTATTATTATTATTATTATTATTATTATTATTATTATTATTATTATTATTATTATTATTATTATTATTATTATTATTATTATTATTATTATTATTATTATTATTATTATTATT
>OY986438.1:77114559-77117059 GCA_963920525.1 Dichetophora obliterata
TATTATTATTATTATTATTATTATTATTATTATTATTATTATTATTATTATTATTATTATTATTATTATTATTATTATTATTATTATTATTATTATTATTATTATTATTATTATTATTATTATTATTATTATTATTATTATTATTATTATTATTATTATTATTATTATTATTATTATTATTATTATTATTATTATTATTATTATTATTATTATTATTATTATTATTATTATTATTATTATTATTATTATTATTATTATTATTATTATTATTATTATTATTATTATTATTATTATTATTATTATTATTATTATTATTATTATTATTATTATTATTATTATTATTATTATTATTATTATTATTATTATTATTATTATTATTATTATTATTATTATTATTATTATTATTATTATTATTATTATTATTATTATTATTATTATTATTATTATTATTATTATTATTATTATTATTATTATTATTATTATTATTATTATTATTATTATTATTATTATTATTATTATTATTATTATTATTATTATTATTATTATTATTATTATTATTATTATTATTAAAAAAGCACCCGGCCTTGACGGCGTCCCATCAGAGATTTTGAAAATTCTTGCAATCTCGAGACCCAACGTACTGCTAAGCATGTACAACGCTTGCTTAACAGAAGGCATTTTTCCAGAAATATGGAAGAGACAAAGTCTTGTACTCATCAGCAAGGGAAAAGGAAACCCAGAGTCTCCTTCGGCCTATAGACCCCTTTGCATGCTTGACACATCTGGTAAGCTACTAGAAAGACTTCTTAAGCCTCGCCTTGCGACAGCAATTAACATTAGTGGGGGACTGTCCCCAAGACAGCATGGCTTTAGACCCGGTAGGTCTACAATTGGAGCTATCACAGAAGCCCTGACAAGCTTCGAAGATGCACAAACTAGGAACCACTACTCAAGGGGAATCGTCTTACTGGCGACCCTAGATGTAAGAAACGCCTTTAATAGCGTCAGCTGGAAAAATATAATTTTCGCTCTGGAAAATCGCTTCCAAATCCCGTCGTATCTAATGAGAATGATGCGAAACTATCTTAAGGATCGCAAACTTACTTACGAAACCACAAGCGGTCCCAGACAAAAACAGATAACGTCAGGGGCTGCACAAGGGTCAATTCTCGGCCCAGATCTTTGGAACGTAAGTTACGACGAAATCCTTCGTATGGATATGCCCGATGATACATATCTTGTCGGGTACGCAGATGATATCGCAGCTATTATCACCGCACGAGACACCACAGACGCACAAAGAAAGCTCAATCAGGTCATGCTTAGAACAAAAGCGTGGCTGGACTCTCACGGCCTCCAACTGGCTACAGAAAAAACTGAGCTCCTTCTTCTCACAAGAAAGCATATCCCACTAGAAGTAGAGCTGAGGGTATGCGCGAACACTATCACTACCCAGAAGGTGGTAAACTACCTAGGGATAAGGCTTGATAACAAGCTATCCTACTGGGCGCAGATACAATATGCAGCGACGAAAGCAGCCCAAATAACAGCATGGCTTAGCCAGTTAATGGCAAACATAGGCGGTCCTATGCAGAGTAAGAGAAAGTTGTTAATGTCGACAACACACTCCATACTCCTGTATGGAAGTGAGCTGTGGGCTGATGTTCTGAAAACGACACGCAAAAGAAAGCCCCTATCGGCAGTACAGAGAACGGCAGCCCTACGGGTAGCTTCAGCGTACCGCACGGTTTCTGAAGCTGCAGTATTAGTGATCAGTGGAACCATACCAATCGATCTTCTAGCACAAGAGCGCAAAACGTTATGGGAACTGAAGAAGGAACACAATAACGACAGAATGACCAAGCAGGCGGTTCAGCTACAGACCCTGCGACGGTGGCAAGACCGATGGGACACTGACACCAAAGGCAGGTGGACAGCAAAATTAGTCCCCCACCTAGATAGATGGTATAATCGAGAATTCGGTGAGGTAAACTTTTACATCACGCAGTTCCTGTAAGGCCACGGGTACTTTCGAAAGTACCTTCACAAAATGGGAAAAGTAGAAAGTCCCGATTGTATCTATGGCGACGGACAGCTAGATGACGCAGAGCACACCTTCTTCCAATGTGCACGGTGGCAAGCGGATCGTAACGCCCTTATATTAATAGTAGGCGTTTTCAACGTAGATCGCGTGCTTGATATTATGGTCAGCAGCGAAGAAAACTGGAAATGCGTAGCCAGATGCGTTGAAAATATTCTACGAAAAAAGAAACGCGATCTGGAAGCTGCCGAGCTACCGGTGGAAAGTAGATAGTGGTAGCTTGGCTAGCTGTAGCGAAATAAAGCGCTGCAGGCAGCTGATCTTGACCTATAACTTGAATGAGGAAATGTGAACCTCGAAGGCAAGAAAGGCAAAAGCGGAGGCCCGGACGCGGGTTTTTACAGATGCTGGCTCACACAGCCAAATACAGGGACCACCCCGAAGTAATGCGAAAGCGGT